>JAVTVY010009451.1:0-45820 GCA_036873755.1 Hanleya hanleyi
TTTCATTAGTTTGTAATGTCAAAAGCAAATTGTAAAAAAACTTACACTTGGTGCTGCAAGCATCCAAGTTGATATTGGTTACAACTGGTTTGTCTGGGAGCTTTGTCAAGCAATTGCGTGGGTTAAATAAATTGCTACCAAGTTTCTTTTTAACCGCTTTGGTGTAAATGTTAAACAAAATGTTGGTTGTTACCAAATTAAACTTTTCACTAAGTCTGTCAAACTTGAGAAAATTTCCACTTTCATCTAAAAGCTGCCAGACAAAAATGATCCCAGCTCCATACCAATCCTCATCAAAGAAGGATTTTCGCTTGTAAGTGAATCTTGTATTATTCCATATCACTTCATTAAATATGTCAGCAGAGATATCATTGATACTATTGTATCGATTCTGCACCTCTTTATAAAATTTCAGCATATCCAAATAGAAGGAATTTTTTAACAATAATTTGCTAGGGAGGAAATTACAGTGAAGAACAAGTTCCAACCCACCACATGGTCTAAATGCCAAGTCAATAAAGGGCTTACATAAACTATTATTCAAGGAAAAATATCGAGCAAGCCAAACCAGTTTTAAAGCTTTGTTCATCAAGGTAAAATCAAGTGCTTTTATCCCTCCCTTTTCCATCTCTAAACACATTTGACTTCGTTTAACCTTTTCTACTTTGCTATTCCATACAAATGAATAAAACAACTTGTTAACCGTTTTTACATATGAATCGTCCAAGTGATGGACACTCGCTAAATGGACCAACCTGGAAATCCCCTCCGATTTCATTAACAAATTTCGGCCAAAAATGGATAGCATTCTTTGTTTCCAGATATTAAATCGCTTCTCTATTTTAAGTTTTTGTCGAATTATATCAGATTCACTAGCCCTATCTTGATCTATCCTAGACACGGTCACTCCCAGACATTTTATTTCCTCCACTGTTTTAACTGGTAAATCTTGGTTCTCTGCCGCAAGGGGAAAGGCTGCACATTTATCTATACTCAAGCACAGACCTGAATACCTATTCTGATGTTGGTAGAACCGCAAAATATTGATGGCAGATTGCCAGTTCTTTGCAAATGCGACAGAATCATCTGCAAAATAGACCCCTTTATACTCGGTGCGGCCTATTAGTATACCTTGGATATTGTCGTCCTTACGTATAGCATGATTGAGTAGCTCTGCACACAGAATCAAAATATAAGGAGAGAGGACACCCTTGCTTTGTTCCTCGTTCATTCTTAAACCAACGAGTTGTCCTTCCACTATTTAACACTGCACTTTCAGTTTTACAGTAACATACCTGAACAAACCTAATGAATGAATCAGGAAAATTGAACAGCTTCAGAGATTTGTAAATAAACAAATATTCTAATGAGTCAAATGCCTTTTCAAAATCCAAAAATAGCAAATATCCCTCTTCAATATCAGATTCTAATAGATCTAGGATCGCTCTAATGTTTTCCCCTATGAACCTGTGACTAAGGAAACCTGTTTGTGTGGAATGTACCAGCTTTTCTATAATCCGCTTAATACGCAAAGCTAGAGTTTTAGCAAATATTTTGTAGTCCACATTCAGTAAAGTTATTGGACGCCAGTTCTTAAGATCTTTTAAGTCACGTTCAGGTTTTTCAATTAGAGTTATTAGCCCTCTACATTGGGATATTGATAAGTTGCCACACTCTATGCTGTGATTTAAACTATCCAAATATAATTCTTTCAAGTTCTGCCAAAATTTTGAGTAAAATTCCACAGTCAGTCCATCACACCCTGGCGACTTGTTAAGGTTCATAGACTGTAAGGCATATAGTATTTCCTCCTGATCAATGCAATTTTCAAATATTTGCACATCTTCATTCTCTACTTGAGGAAGATCATCTGTTTTGAAAAAATCTTCCATATCTTCAAAGTCATTTACATCAATCTTGGAGATATACAGATTTTCAAAATATGTTTCAAGCTTTTTCATAATAAATTTCTGGTCTGTATTGACAGAACCATCTTCATTGTAAAGTTCAGTTATCAATTTCTTGCTTTGTTTTCTCCTTTCTAAATCATAAAAATATTTATTGCTTTTTTCACCCTTCTCCAACCAATTGCACTTAGAGCGGATTTTAGCTCCTTTAGCCCGGTCTTCATACATGGTTTCTAACTTCAATTTAGTGGCATGATAGCGTTCTAAAAGATCTGGTGTTTCTGTGCTGGAGAGCTGTCTATCCAAGATTGTCAGCTCCCTTATAAGATCTTTTTCCTGTTTATTTCTTTCTTCTTTTTTCTGTTTACTATATTCTATTGAAGTTTGCATCACTTTGTATTTAAGCCATTCCCATTTCTGTGTCGGATTTGTCCATTCTGCGCCTTGTTGTATTTCAAGAATTAAATTTTGGATTTTAGTAACATATACATCATCTGCTATTAAAGAATTATTGAATTTCCAAAAGTTAGGCTTAAATAATTTGTTACAATTCAAAGTTAATGACACATACTTATGATCAGATTTAATGCTTATGTTAATATCAGAAGAGTGAACTTTCCCTAGTAAGTTTGAAGAGATTAGCCAAAAATCTATTCTAGATTTTGATACACCATTAGACCATGTAAACAGTTTAGTGAATGGGTTCCTCTCTCTCCATACATCCACCAGATTGAATTGCTGTATCAGCTGTAAGAGATTAGTTGACATTCTGTGTGCAGAGGTACCAATGCGATCTAAATCAGGATTGAAAACTGTATTGAAATCACCACCGATAATGAGGTTTTGATTAATTTGGTGATTCTCAAGTAACAATGTGATATCGTGAAAAAATTCTTCCCTGTCTGTAAAGTTATTGGGAGCGTACACATTCAAAAGAAAGTATGTTACTTCTTTGTCTACCACTCGTAGCAAGACCAATCTGCCATTTCCATCTATAAATAATGGATCAACCTCTATTGGTCTACAGAACAAAATAGCTGCACCTTTACTTCTGGTATCCCCATGAGAGTAAAAACCATCCCCTATGCGCCACTGGTTAGACCAGATTAATTCAGAGTCTTTAGCACTATGTGTTTCTTGCAAAAGGATAACATCAACTGCCCTGGATTTCAGAAAAAGAAAAACTTGGCGTCTTTTATCATGATCATTAAGCCCTTTCACGTTAAGCGACAAGAATGACAAAATTTTCCTGAACTACAATTCAACAAGAAAAAAAAACAATCGAAAGATATATCAACCTTGAAAGGAACCCATCTCAGGGGAACAGAACCTAGAACAGTATACATATGCACATGAGCACATACCAATAAACTCGAACATTTAATTATTATCATCAATTGGATATAAAAAATAATGCAGTTATTCAAATTACTGCGGCTTGTGAAACCATTATTACCGGTACTGGAGATCTCATTTGCACTATATACTTCATGTGACCATTTCATCCAGCATTCTCTGTATGACCTTGTATGTCATAGACACTATATATAAACTATACGTGTAGAAGGATCAGGCAACTACTTCTAACAATTCAGTCATATATATATTTATGTTAATGCAGTGATAAAAAAAAATAAAAATAAAAAAGTGACATTAAATTTGATCATTTGACCACATGAAATAATCTCATTGATATAAAATAATCTCATTTGTCTGATGAGCAATAATGAGCATGTACAATATTGAATGAGCCCAGTATCATGCCTCAATACAGTAATGATTATCATTAACTTGGGATTCCTATGCTCAAATGTTTTCAATGTGGAGAAAACATGAAGCCAACATAATGCTGGAATATTGACTGAAATACTGGATTCAATCAAATGTTACTTGGGCAATTGTGATCATTCTGATCAATTATAATCTTCTCACAGTTGATTATATTTAATAAATCAGAAACACATGGCCCAATCATTTTGAAATTAAATTTGATATTTGAACAGACGAAATAATCTTATGGGTTTGTCTTGAATAAATTTATACTCAACAATGCTCCATCAAACAAGTATTAAACATTATCATACAATTTTATGCCTACAATTGAGTATGTACAATGAGCCCAATATCATGCCTCAATACAGCAATGCATGGTTAACATTACTTGGGATTCATCTGTTCAAATTATTACTTTGGCTTGTGAAATGATACAAGAATATAACTACTATGTCGATTAAATCAAATGACTCTTGGGCAATTGTAATCATTCTGATAGATTGTGTCTTCACAGTTGATTATAATTAGTAAATTGGAAACAGATGGCCCTTTAATATAATTCTGATATTAAATTCGATCATTTGAACATATACCTATAATGCTTCATCAAACTTTAGATTCATTTATTCAAATTAGTTCTCCGGCTTGTGAAAACATGACACTGGACTGGCTGGTCGATTCTATCACATTGTAACCTGGGCAATTGTGATCATTCTGATAAATTATAATCAGACTTCTCACAGTTGATTAAAACAGTTGCAATTTTATAGCTAAATTAGTATTGAATTCGGTTACTGCACTGGAAATCTACATTTAATGCATACAATTCAATCACAAACAATCTATCCATCTCCTGTCTCGGAACCAATCAATTTAACATGATCAGATAATTAATTTTTAATAAGGCTCAGTGATTAAAACAATCAAGAATACCACTTGTCATAATACGCTTGGGGTATTTGTGGAACATTTCCCAGTTGAACCTTTGTATTCCGTATCAAAAAGATATGAAAGAACCTCAATGTAACCTTATACAGCATTTTATAATGTTCCTGTCACTCAATAAATCACCATAATCTCTTTGAAGCTGACAGATCGAACGACTCTGAACTTTGTGAACTTCCGTCAACCCAAGCCCCTCAACCCACAGAGGAAGAGTAACTATCAACAATTCATAAACAATGTATCAATTGACTGACTTGCAGGTGCACGTGTTGGTCAAGATCGCACGTAGGCCCTCACAATGTGGGCGTGTCTCAATAAATTTGATTACCCAATGACAGACTAGGCGGACCGAATGCCGCAGAGGTTCAGCCGAAATTTGCATATTCAATGAGGCCATGCCAGTTATTGACGGCCTTCATGTCAGGCGACGCTTACCCTGGAACATTCGATAACGTGACTCACAATTAAGCCCGGCGCACACGAGAGCTATCAGCTGAGCTGACCGCCTCAATTGCCGGTCAGCTCAGGGGCTAGCTCTCGTGTGCGGGCAGTTTTTGGTGAGTTTTTGGCCTCGCGAGGCCGGGGGGAAAATATCAAACTTGTTTGATAATTTCGTCTCGCGAGGCCAAATCCTCAGCGTGTGCGGCGAACGCAAGCCAACAGCTCAGCAGTTTTACCGGACAGGCCAATGAATCGCATGTTATTTTCACTCGATTCATACGCTCGACTCTTCAAAATGGACTTGAAGAAGACGTTATGCGGGAACTGAAATCAATTTCTTGAAACTTTTGCTCACCGTGTGCGCTGAAACAACAAGAGAGCTAGCCGCTGAGCTGACAGGCAATAGCTCAGCTGATATCTCTCGTGTGCGCCGGGCTTTACATACTATGAAGGGTACACCCCCCCCCCCTCGATTATGGTTAAAAAAAAATTAAAAAAAAATGATAAGTAGCGAGAGGGAGAGAGAATTAAGGTTTGACAATCCTATCCCATTGATATTGATAATGAATACAATCGTTCAATTCTGTCATATTCAAACTTATGTACGGTGCGGTACGCCGCAAGCCCGGGAGTATTTCAGTTTTCAGGGATTCCTGGACACACAATTTTATATATATTTTTTTAAAAATCTACGTACATGTACGATCTACATTTGCTATTGAAATGTAATAAAACATCAGCATCTCCGACTCGAAGGTCCATTTATACCTTTAATTAATTAATTAATTATTTCGTCAAATCAATTGTAGTCATTAACTATTATTCTGTGATTTTCAAGCAAATAAATTCTATTAAATTTGTTGTCTGAAGGTTAGCTGAGCAAATCTTTTACCTGTAAATTTCGAGATTCTAGAAATTTTTTATCTAACCGTAAAACCTGAAACGGTTGTCTCCATGAATCCCTGAATAAGATCAAGACAATGATTATTCCATTACGGTAGCACAAAATCATGAATCTATAGTACGATCAAGTATATTTGATTGCTAATTTAAACGAATGTCTTGTTAAAGCTCGCATCCAATTTAGTTCCATCTTCGGATCCTTTCGGTATACCAGAGACCGATCGACTTCTCATAGTTCACTATTCATTCATGTCAGTGATCACAATGATAAGGGTCATTATTGTAAATAAAGTTCATTTTCCGATATCTATTAAATTGCAAATTAACACATGGAAATATGGGGGGGGGGGAGTACTTAGATCAGTAGATCGACGCCAAGGTTTCATCTCGATTGTTTTGTAACACAGTCACAGGTAAGTCAATTAAATCCAATTTATGAATAAAATATTTCAGCACCAAAAAAAGAAATATTCCGTTGAAAGAACACAAATGCAATCCGCTGTCTATACTTTTTTCCACCAATGAATAAATCGCCATTTCTGAATCTTGGTCGAAGACCTTATACGGGTAAGGATCGCAATTTTTGTAAATAAAGTTCATTTTCCGATATCTATTAAACTGCAAATTAACACATGGAAATGGGGGGAGGGAGAGAGAGAGTATTCAGATCCAGTTCTGTCATTCTGAGGATAGCCTACCGTTCATCGGCACCAAGGTTTCATCTCCATTGTTTTGTTGTTACTGCCACAGTCTCCGGTAAGTCAAGTAAATCCAATTTGTGAATAAAGGATTTCAGCACCAAAAAAAGAATTATTCCGTTGAAAGAACACAAATTCAATCCGCTTGCTACGGACGCACGTACTTTTTCCCATCAATGAATAAATCGCCATTTCTGAATCTTGGTCGAAGACCCCTCTCCCACGCCTGTTTCATCACATCCTGGAGATTTTTCTTCTTGTCCAAATCTTGTTTTAACGCTGTTCTGGCAGTTACAATCACCCGACTCTTCTCCTCCCTGTACAAGAACTTTGCAATAATGGGCCGAGTTCGGCCATTATTTTTCACCCCCAATCTGTGGACCAACTCTATTCTAGTTTCTCCTATCTTCAGTTGATCTCTAATGAGCGTTTGAATACTTTCTCTGGGGTTTTCTCCTATTTGTTCTTTCAACCCCAAAAATAGGGCATTGAAGCTTCTTGAATGTCTCTCTAACTTCAAGGCGGCCTCTTCAACTTCTTCAACCCTTCTTTCACTTAATTGTTGTTTTTTGTCAGATGCTCTGCATTGCTCCTCCACCTTTTCCAGGTCCTGGCGAAGTTTATGTATCGCAATATCCATGGATGATATTTCATTTTTCAAGTCACTTATGGTCTCTTCCATATCCTGCATTTTCCTGTCCGCTTCTTGTTGTTTTGTACCAATAACTCTTATTTCTTGTGCCATTTTATCCTGGTTTTCCTGGAATTTGGCCAGGGCACGATGTATCGCATCTATTTCGGTTTTCATTTCCTTTTGACCATCAATAACTATTTTCTCTAGTTTGTCGATTGCTGACAGGACAGACTTTTCGTTCTCATGCATGATTGTGACCGTGCGGTCTGATGTTACGACGCCCACGACCCGCTTGCCAGTGCCTTGATGTGAATTTGATTTCCACGTGAGGAAGCGTCGGTTGTCGGCAAATGTCTGTTGATAATATCGTCGTGGATTTCATGGGGTATACTACTATTCTGGACTAGTGGTTTGTCGTAAAAACTGACAGCACCCACTGCACGCACGATACAAAAGAGGCGGTAGCTGCCTGGTCGTTGGTGTCTTCAGGAAACAAGCAAAATTTCCACAAAGAAAGCATGAATTCTATTCAATGAAATCGATAAATATGCTCAAGATACCCTCAAAAATATATATTCAAGCACACCGGTTACTTACCTATACGCGAAAATGTTAAACATGAACCTGGCGGTTGTCGGCAGTCGGTGTTGTAGAGCAAAACAAGAAGCAAGCCGAAAATATCGTATATTCATGCTTTTTCCTACATATAACTTAACGTATAACTTAACATGTAACTTTTACGTAACGTAACGTAACTGCTACGTGCGTTAACTAGAAATATTTGGGAAGGATTCGTATGTGTGTGTGTACATATGAAAATATATTTGATGGACTTCACGTATACACGCACACACACAAATACATATGCGTATTATATATGGGCAGCTAAAGTGTTTTTGAAGTTGTCTTAAATGACGCATTTGCAATAATCTCTAGATTCTGTTTCAATGCTAGGTCAACAGAGGTATTATGCAGACTTAAAAAGTAGTCAAAATATTCAGCAAACATCTATTTCACTATATATGATGTCACATCCGGCGATGTGCGCGCGGTCCGGAATCTGACTGGTGGCTGGGATATTATTAGACCCCCAGCGAGGTGGTTGATTTGTAAGTTGTCTGACTTTTTTTTTAACGCGGGAAAAGTTACGTGATGTCCAGGGGAAGTAACTCTGCCTGTACTTTTGCAAAATTGTCAGCCGCGAGTTGAAAATTTCTGTCAGTGCCAGTCTCCGACTTGAACTCGATCGATCGTTTTATGAAGTCGTAAGTAATCAGATACCCATTTGTTCTGGTTGTAGTAGCATCGGGCGATCTATTGAATGAACTTCCGTGTATCACGAATTTATTAGCATCAGGGCACGTCACAGATAATGAAATGAAATTCCCATGATGTCGAAATCTGGGGTCTGCGTCATACATAAACGATATAAAATGATAGAGCATATATAGGCCACCAGAATGACACTCACATGTGCAAACAGCCTATCTTTTTAGTTCGAGTGACGAGTGGATGTTAAAGAGAGTGGAAGAACGAACCTCTGCGAGCCAAGTCTCAATTCTATCGGTGAAAGATTAACTTCAATTGTGTGCAAGTCCAAAATTGTAATGACAGTCTACAATTTTCAACCAGACAACACACTCCTGTTTTTGAGAGATACACTGGGGCTGGGGTTGGGGTGGGAGGGGCAGCGGGAGAGGAGAGGAGGGTGGGAGGGGCGGGGGGGTGGGGCAGATCTAAACGTGGGGGGGGGGAGACTGACTGACTGAATAATATTGATTGCTGCTGTAATATAGTTTCCAAGCAGTGAAACATGGACATTCTGAAAATACTCTAACTAAATCACCAAAATAGTGATGTGGGGGGGGGGGGTTGAAGTGATGCCCCCAGACATCCATATTGTGACGCAACGCCTTTCTAACATTATCGGCTCGATCATGAAGGTAGAGATCACATGATGTTAGAGTGTAGGATTGACGTTAGAATATGTAGGATTGCCAATAGGCAGGTCCAATACATGAACGTCATTTGTATTTCTTGTGAAAATTATGTATTTGACCCGCCTATTGGCAATTACGATCAACATCATGTGACCTTAAGCTTCTTGATCGAGCCGATAATGTTAGAAAGACATCATGTTTCTTCCCCATACATTGTTATATGATGTTGGGGACAGCATGCAATCCTAATGCTATAGAGCTGCGAATAGAGAATTGATCAACTTACATGTAGTCCATTATCATCAACTAATGGAGTAAACATTTAAATTTACTTATATGATTTATTTTATTTGCAGACATTCCCCCCCCCAGGTCAAATCATCTTCATACGCCACTGCAAACCAATCGTGAGAAATTCGGTCTTGTCAATTCGACTTCAACTGTCTATACTGCTATTCACAACTTGAGCCAGATGATCTTTTGGAATTTAAAATTTTCATGGCTAAACAGGAATACGTTTTACCCGTGTTATCTGGCCTAAATCAAACAAAGGGCACCTCATACAGGGATTCATATAAGTCACTTTTTACCACAGGTAATCTGGGGTAAAATTCATTCGAAAACTCACTTCAAACCTCCAAGTTTGACTAAATATTTTTAGGTTTTGGTGAAAACTAAATAGCCTATTATTTTAAGGGATGAAACAGTATAAAATTAATCATTGAGAATGGTGGTAAATTTGAAGAAATACTCAAATTGAAGAAAATACTTAAAACTGAATCCAACTAACTAGTTACAGTTGTCTCCCTTACAACATTTTGTTACTGGACACTGGAGAATCTTCATGAGACACGAGCAGCCCTCGCAATTCAAAATTTTACCTTGGCGAAAAAAATAAAAAAAAATGGCCAAGGCGAACATATTTTGACTCGGCTAAAATGCAGTTTGCCTCGGCACTTGCCTGGGCTTCGTGCGATACAATCTTGAGATCTTGATTGTTGCATTGACTGTTGTTTAGGCACCTTCTTAGGAAAGAAGCAAAGCTGTTATTCTACAATGCATATATTCTCCCACACATGGATTACTGTCTTACATTTTGGGGAGATGCAACTGCTTCTCAAATGGACTGAGTTTATAAATTGCAGAAAAGTGCAGCAAGAATGATATTGAATGCTCACTATCTCACTCCAACCAAGACACTATTTCAAGAACTCAACTGGACCAGTGTGCATGATAGACTAACTTACCAAAAGGATGTCTTTATGTTCAAGATCATTCATAATCTAACTCTATGCCCACCTTATCTCAACTGTCTTTTTCAATATGTAAATGATGTAACAAACCAAAACCACAGATCAGCCGAAAACAACAACCTGTACCTTCCTCGACCAAGAACAAATTATCTAAAACAGAGCTTAAGTTATTCAGGAGCCAAGTTGTGGAATTCTCTTGACAAACATCTCAAGAATGCCCCATCCCTCAATGCTTTCAAGTCAAGACTTATGAACATAATCAGGGGCCAAAATACAGATGTTTAGTGTGATTACTGAAATGTCCCTGCCATATCATTTACTCAGTGTTAAACCTATTCATACACCTGTATATATTCTATTCTGTTATGTATTTTATATTATATTTCATGTGATGTGTTCATTATTATCTCTGAACATGCTGAAGGGCCTCCGGGAAGAACAGTTTTTGTAACTGACAGAGTTACCCTCGATAAATAAAGTTATATATATATATATAATGCCGAATGCTGACGCCAATTGTCATGATTGTGGAGGCTGCGCGAGGCTGATAATACAGAAATGATGACTGACTCGGCTGTCATGTACAGCTACAATCTCAGCATATATGTATAATCATGTGGATAGGTTTTGATTGATTGCTGATTTCTTTGAGAATCACAAAAAATATTCTATATCCAATATAATATCTTGATCTGTGTATTTTGCAGAACTATCAGGAGAATTACGTTAAAAGTTGTTGGTTTGCGGCTGTTGTTTTTGGGCGTCCGCCACAGTCAATCAACAGCCTATCAGTGTCCATACCTACCTCTGCATACACAACTAAGTCTCTCGACTGCTAGTTCGTGTGCGACCTCAACACCAGTCATGTCGAGAACTGTGGAGAAGTCTGTGCTCAGCGTTGAGGTATCTGAAGGGGTAGGCGCACGTGTACGCCGAAGTGTCGGCAGGCCAGAGGTATGCAGACAAGGCTGAGAATGTTTCGTTAGGTCCATCCTTAAAAAAAAATTTGTTAAGCATAACCATGATAACCCTACCGAATCAAAGCACCCTCTACCCAACACTTTTTATTGACTCATTTGTGAAAACCTTTTTTTTTCTCAAATTTTCTCCCAAGATCTATCTATATCCGGTAAAGTTTAATCTGACATTAACAATAAGTCTTGTGCGAATCTCAAACTACAGCTGTTAGCCAATCAGGTGGCTAGCTGGGCGAAATAACTTTAAATATACGCCTCTTGTAATTACAAACAGCACGTAAACAGAAACAGTATCCAAATAAGGAATCATATCTAGACATAATGCGTAAACATCAAAGGATTTACTACCGAAAAGTCTGCTTTTGTCCGATGGTAGAAAGTATCTGAAGACCGACCACCAGTAAGTTGTTCGTCTCCATGAACTAAACAGTGATCAATGCCAAATTGTTTGTTCTCGTTGGCTTATTAAGGAATCTCGTAGAATATCGGCGAAACATTCACACGAATATTTCATAGCATCACATCTAGATGGTTTTTCCCGGTTATACCATCTTGGTTTACCAAGATTGCTATCTACCTAACCAAATTTCGGGGAGGGGATCGGGGTATGTTCAACAAACAAATTTTGTTGACATTATTATGATGTCATGATACTCAATTGTTGTGAAACGTACGTCACAATAGGACGTCCATCTGTTTTTGTGTTAAAAAATCCAATCCAATCATAGAAAAAAATATCAACTTGTTCTTTACACAGCTTCTCTGCATGTTTTCATGCTAAGTGTGCAGAAGGTATTTGATAGAACTTTTAACCCTATCTGGCCTGGGCTTTTTGGTACCGTATCCTGGCCTGGGGGGGGGGGGGTGCGAAATGGCCCCCTCTAATTATTTTTCTTACCCCTTGAGCTAGCGGGCTGAAACTTACCACACCATACCCTTGGGTCAAGCTCTACCAAAAAATGTAAAAAAAAAATCCAAGATGGCTGCTTCTATGACGTCACATTGATGTCATTTTCAAAAACGACACTTTTTTGGTCGATTTTTCGGTCAGATTTTCCGAATTTTTTATTTATGCAATTTCTCCGCAAAAACTGCATGATAAATTCGTAAATATTAATGTGATGTGAAATAAAATAGTTTTTGTTCACTTTTCATCGCGAAAAAGCAGAAATTTTGAAGAAATATGACCAAAAAAAATCACTTTTCTGCTACCCCACGTGGTCGCCATCTTGAATTTACCCATGATCCTCTGCTCAGGGGGTCACACAAATAGGCTCAAAATGACCCCAATATGAGAAACTGTCATGGAGTCACGGAGTTTCAGCTCTTCATTTTTTTGTTGTTCCGGAGATAGCGCAGAAAGTTGGGTAGGGGGGACCATTTCGGCCCCCACAAGGCCAGGTAGGGTTAAAGGTTCTTGCACACTTAGCATGAAAATATACAGAGAAGCTGTGTGAAGAACACGTTGATATTTGATATTTTTTTCTACGAAAAATGACATAAAAATTAATCGTGTAACACAATAAACAGATGTGATGAAAAACGTATTGAAGCCATAACCTCTGACCTATGCTGATAGAGTCTGATTACGGTCCTGTTGTATAATTTTGACTAGTCGATTGTGTTGGATGTGCTAATATTGTCACGTGACTTTTGTTGCACAACAATTGGGTATGATGACGTCATCATGACATCAACCTCTAGGCATTATGTTTCTAGCTAATATGATGTTCGCATTGCATCGGAAATGCCACGTAGAACACGATCCGATTGCTCGCTACGACCGGTCGTAATCAGACGATGTCCTGAGTCAGCAGGTCATGGCCTTCGCCATTTCCAAACAGGCATGGTCTTGGAGGGTTCAAGTTTATTTCATTTAAACTTCGACCATTCCCCAAAACAGTTAACCGGTATAACACGATTAAATGTCAAATGTAACCTCTTATAACAATTTAGCATAAAAAAACTAGGAGATAGGTATGAAATCAAGCACTCCTCATTACTCGTGCAATCGCAACCAGAATTTATTAATCACTAACATGTGATAATATGTTTATCCCACTGTACAATGCTTTACTTTTACAGTTGAAGAATTTGGATCCTTTCCTGATGTTGGATGAGTTCAAAGTGAAGTCCCCGGCAGGATTCCCCGATCACCCTCACAGAGGATTTGAAACAGTGAGTATATCATACAAATTTTTTAGTCTCTGTAAATACACGGGTTATTGAAAGAATTGAGGGCTTCAGCTCCTCAGACAGCTTGTCATTAGAAGCCACTAACTGGTGCTTCCATGGGGTTTCCAGGTTTGAAAATGTGATAGGACTGAAACAGTTCAAAGTGACGTTAAATCAGTCTAACTCACTCAAACATGGTTGAAAGCGACGTTAAATCAGTCTCACTCTCTCACTTTGTAAATACATGTATGATCAGTCCTCTAATACTTCAGTCACCTTATTAACATTGAATCACCCCCAATTCTGTGGACAAATTTGTTATAATTCTAATAATTTGATTCTCCCTCTAATCATTGAAGTAACTAATATTTAATGGATTATCTGCACAGCCACTTTAGAAGATCTTTTCAGTCGGGTGAATGAAGACTGTATCTTAGGTTATTTGAGAGAAATCGGTTTGTTGCAGAAGTTTTAATGTTTGTATGTTTAAATGTGTTGGATTACTAAGGTATTGGCTTGAGTATTTACAATGTTGTTTGATCGTCGCTATAGCTGAAATATTGCTGAATGCGACATTAAACCTTAATTCTCTCTCTCTCTCTCCTGGGTTATCTGCATGCTTTTGGTCCATTTTGGCAACTTGCTGCCTCCTACCCACCTCAATTTTGTAGTGGGAAGTTTCATTCCTTTTATCTCATTATTAGAGCATAGAGAATGTAAAGTAATAAATTCATTTGAATTATCAAACCTGTCAAAAAAGGTTAAATGAGGGTAAAACTTCGGCAACAGTTTTAGTCTTCACAGTAAAATTGATCCTGCAGGGCTTTAGAGTACACCCTAGGTATAATGGTAAACCTTGTGCCCAAATTATGATGCGCCCAAATTAGAAACCAAAAAAAAAAAAAATCTTAAAAAAAGCTATATATATATATATATATTTTTTTTCAAAAATACTTTTCTTGCATTGATTTATGTTCATGGAGCTTCCTCATCAATTAAGCCTCATATCTGACTCAAAGCCTCCCTATTGTGCCAAAATTTGGCGACTATTTCCACTAATTTGGGTGCATTTCCCTGCCTAAATTTTGTTGCTGCGCCAAATAGAGGTTGTGCCCAAATTAGTGTAATCTAAAGCCCTGCCCACAACCAGACTCAGAGATCAATTCATAAGAAAACAGCCATGTGTCAGGGCTCATCCAGGAAAAAGCTCTTGTGTCAGGGCTCATCCAGGAAAAGTACATGGGAATATGGTTGGGTAATTAATTTTTATAGCACATAAGTGATGGGTGGTTTACATTATTTTTAATTTGGGATATAGTATAAATGGTATATGGGTGCGCGGTTTGGGTCAGAAGAACTCCCCTTTGGCAAAGTATGTTTTCCAATGTTTTGAGAAAGGAAAAGCTCACATTTGACAGGGTGCAAAATAGCCCTTTGCCCGGTTGCCCAGGGCAACCTAAATTTCCTTTGGGCAACCAAACTCTGCCTGAATTGCAATGCAATTGGATGTGAGAATTGCCGGTGCTTGCCGATGGGCAACTAGAATTTCTTTGTCTATTTGTTCTGTTATGGATTATCTCCCTTGTTTGTATGTGACCTCTCTAAGGGCTGTTCCGGAAAAAAATACATGGGATAGGGGCGGGGGGGGGTTAGCGGGGGAGATTAATAAGATTTCTTATATGGTATATGCTTGGTGAGTGGTATACAATCATTTGAACCTCAGGGAGATATGTTGATATATGTGGTTGGGGCCAGAAGAAGTTGTCTTCGCACCACCCCATGTACCTTTTCCTGGAACAGCCCTGAGATGATCTGAGTTCATTCATTTTCTGGCACTGGCATTAGTACCCCAATACCCTTAGTGTACACAGTTATTTTTTCCTTCTGTTTAGGTGACGTATATGTTAGAGGGTTGTTTCATGCATGAGGACTTCGCTGGTCACAAAGGCATCATCGGGAAAGGTGACTTACAGGTATTTACATCTTCATAATTATTTCATACTCGCACTACCAGTTTTAAGAGCCATGACGGTACCATCAATATTCTTGGAAGTACTCAAATTCTGCATTCACTAAAAAAAAAAAAAAAAAAAAATAGATTGACAAATGGTCCTAGAAACTCCTCGGTTTTTTGATGCTGAAAAAAAATTAAAAATAACCCTGTTAAAATTTTGGAGTCAAACATTTCATGTCTTTTTGAGAGCACACACCTACTTACATGATGTAACCGCATTATTCGCATGGAACTAACTTTTACTGTTTTCATGAAAATGGTTTTCCGCAAAACAGAATTCCTGTGAATACATGTATATCTTCCTGATTTTTGTTCTTCATGATGTTCTTTCATGTATGCTATAAATTAGACCTTTTTTTTGAGGTACTGAACAGAGAAGACTCATTCTGGTATAGGCCTTCCCTCGCGAGTGCTTCGTTGTTGCTATTCATACTCTCCCGTGTCTCCACTCTGCAGATACTCAGTATATCTTTTAATCATGAAAGCAATTCAAATGTATTGTTAGTTGTGTGGTTTATTTGGGAAACTGAAACATTAGCTTTATTGTCTGCAGATTGTATGCAAACATCACGTTAACTCTTTCAGGCCCGTATGCAGGGGGGGTTCGGCCGCACCCCCCGCTCGCACAAAAATGACTTTTGTACCGCCCCACGGTTACGCGGTATATTCAGGATTATTGAGATTAATGACGACATGTAAGGTCTCTATCAGGGACGTAATGGTTGGCAGCATCTAATCCGGTAATTAATATGTTAAATGTTCCAGAAAAAAAAAAAAGTATTCACCTTGGCCTTCGGTGGAGCATGAATCATTGTACTCACTTCAACGGAGTGATTGGTCTCACCAGAAAATAATTGACCAATGTTATATTTCTCGTGTATTATGTGTGTCCAACAACACAACAAAACAGTGATGATTAATAGTGAAATAAATCAGTGCTAGTATTGCTTGTATTTTTACCTGAATTAACGACCATTGTTGTTATTTATGTTTCCCCATATGGTTCATACTTTTCAGTTATTTTCACGTTTTTGGACCCTATGAAAACAACACAGCAGCAGTTATATTAGAGCACTATTTTCCCCTTAGAAGGCGCTAGAATGCGCCAAATGAAGTCTAGAATTTCAAAAAAAATTCCGGTGGGGCATGCCCCCGGACCCCCCTAGCGTGGCGCGCTTGTACCGCACGCTGGGACTCCTGTTCCGCTTTATATGAAATCGCACCCCCCCGCTAGAAATCCTGTGTACGGGCCTGTCTTTTCCCCATGAAGTTTTGGGGGGGTGGTTGGGTGGCTACAGGTTTTTTGTTGCTTCAATGCATTTTGCTGAGAAGCAACAGGAACTTGATAATGTGATGTCTAGCACTGTATTCGCTTGTCTTATTGCACCGTGTGAGTATCCTGTCTGTGTCTTTTGCGCTGTCCTCAGTGTTTTATAGGGTGGATGGAGGGTGTCTGGTTCCATGCTGCTTCAAAGAGTTCTTCTTTGAAGTAGCAGGAACGCAACTTGGCTGGGTGGTGCTTAATTGGTTCGTTGCGATATAGCTGAAATATTGTTGAAAGCAATGTTAAATTCTATTCACTCACTCACTCGCCCCATGAAGTTTTGTTTTGGTTGATCTCGTCCCTGTTATCTGGCTGTTTTATGGAAGTTCCACTTGTTTCACATCATGTCAGTGTATTCTTATGATTGTCACTTCTTCTTCAACAATATTTATAATTTCCAATCTGTTTTGCTGTTTAAAGAGAATTAGTCCTATATATATCTGCAACAATGGACAGACTCTATGGGTTAGCTGCTGCAGTGTACAACATTGTTGCCTGGGGCAAACACTCTGCATTGCATCTGGGGTGCCCGGGTCATGAGGGAAAGAGTTAATGTTGCCTACACAGGCCTCGTGGCTTTAGTCCATTCATTCTTTCAAGCCAAATGCGTTGCCTCTGTTTTGTCATTTTATCAATTCTACAGTGTACTTTGTTGTCTGATTTAGGGTAAATCCTATATAGCTACATCCTACATTTACCACAGCAGGAAACGGTCCATAGACCGGTCATTTTTGGACGTGGGGCCGATCTGTTTTTCACACGGAAATGCAAATAGAACAGTCCAAATTTTGACATGCTCCCTTACAGTGGAAGTTTACATCAGAAATCTCTCATTTACTGAATGGTGGCTTAGATGTGGAAGATACATAAAGGTAACCAAAAGCAGACATGTATTCATATATTTTGACCTTTGTTGGACAGTGGATGTCTGCCGGAAGGGGAATAGTTCACTGTGAAGTACCCCATGGGGATGAGGTGGGACACGGCCTGCAGCTGTGGATAAACTTGAGTAAAGAGAACAAGATGATGAAACCAACCTACCAGGAACTGCTCAGCAAAAACATTCCAGTTATCACCAAAGATGGCGTCACCGTGACTGTCATTGCTGGAGAATCCTCCTATGGAGTGACGGTGAGTCGTTGGTACATGATAATATTTATCGTATATCGGATAATCCTGTGTATACCCACCATGTTTGAGCCCTGGATTTTGTGTCGAGTTAGCCGAGGTTCTTGTGTGTAGGAAATTTTAAAAAAGAAATGAGACACCCAGGCAAATCTCTGTCAAGATTTGATTTTGACTGGGTTTGAGTTTTGAGACATGGCTATAATGATGCACTGCTCAATCCCTACCCCGAAGGCCTCTTTATCCCACCCTTTATCTGCTAAAATGAACATTGACCCACCCTATAACCTCATATGTGTTTTTTTTTCAGAACCAAGTGGTTTTCTCGGTTTTGTGACATATCTGCTCGTCTCTTTTTTGTTTATTTTGACTGGGTACACCAATGGTGATGTTGCAGCATCACAAAGGAAGAGCATAATGCAGATTGATTTTGAGTTAAAATTGTACATTCATATACTTTGAGTAATTCATATCAGTGATATTTTTTATCGAGCGACTACTTTGGAAGATCTTTTTAGTCGGGTGAGGGAGGATTGCATCTTGGGGTTATTTGAGAGAAATCGGGCTGTTAAATAAGTTTTAATGTGTGTATGTTTTAATGCGTTGGATTAGTAAGTTAGTGACTTGAGTACTTAGAATTTTGTTTGATCGTCGCTATATAGCTGAAATATTGCTGAACGTGACATTAAACCGTAATTCTCTCTCTCTCACTCTGGAGTGTTCCGAACAACATAAAGAACATTGATCGCCTTGTAATTCCAGTCTCCCATCTATACCCGGACGCCTACAATGTACCTGGACTTCCAGATGGACCCAGGTTCCAAAGTAAGGCAGGCCGTACCTGAAGGATGGACTGCCTTCATATATGTATTGAGTGGTATTGCCCAGATTGGTGAGTAACATAACAATTTATACAAAGACGTTTTTTTTAGATCACTGTGTTAAATATCCTCAAATTAGCCGATGTAATTTCTAAAGCAAGTCTGTCATGCATGTTTATCATATGGCTTCATACAACATGTGAACCATATTGAAGATTGTCTCGGTAACAGTACGGCGTATCACGTTGGGCACACTGGTTCTCATCAGATCACCAAAGTTAAGCAACGTTGAGCCCTGTCAATACTTGGATGGGTTGATCAGTGTCCAGGATAATAGGAACTGTGGGCACTCTCGTGTCCTTGCACACGTAGGCACCATCGTGATATGACTGAAAAAATGTTGAAAACGACGTTAATTCCTACTGCTCACTCACTTGTCTCGGTAATGATGGTAGTCATGTAGTGGAAAGATAATATAGGCCTACATCTACATTGAATTCATATTCTCTGGTCAAGGGACCCCACAGTGTGGTGACCTTCTGATAGAGTGCTCGCTTCACAATCAGCAGGTTCCAGGTTAGATCCCAAGCTGAGTCATACTATTTGAAAAATGGAACTTGTAACTTCCTTACTTGGCGATGTGCAGGAAGAGGATAGTTCAAGGACTGGTTGGCCCAATGTCCGGTTAATGTGACTGGGTCCTCATTATATGACAGAAAAATTGTTGAAAGCTACGTTAACATCTATTCACTCCCTACTCACTCGCTCACACTCTGATCAAGGCAGCTTCGTCATAGAGCTACTGCACTGTGATCTAGTCATGTAGAGCGAGTGCCTTGCTAGCAGAATGTCCTGGGATCAATCCCCACCTGACTAAATGGAACTTGTTGCTTTGTCACTTAGTGCTCAGCAATAAGAGGGTAGATTAAGGAGAGACGAGGGTCTTAAAAGTGTGATTTCGTCTCACTATATTCACTATCACTATTAGTTCCAGGCTGCTTGAATAAACAGAACTAACTCCAGAGATGAATCTCTGTTTTTCAAATAAGCTTTGCTGGGTAAAAATCGTTTGACCATGTAAATGTATTTTATTCAATAAAACTTGTTTATTTCAGCCTCCACATTGATGGGGCATACAATTATCTCATTTTCACACCCCACTGTGTTAAAAAACATCAATATTAATCAATTTTAATGAACACTGTCATATTTTACAAAATAATCTTGATCAGACAGTATTATCCACACAAGCTTCTGCAGGGGTTAAGACTTCGAAAAGTAGATAAATGTGTAGATTAGAGTCCGAAGAAAATTTAATCAAGATTAGTGAAATATTTATCAGTATTAATTTTTACTCAGACAAAGAACCACTGCGAAAACATATTTCGATAAAAAGCCATTCAAACATTAATAAATATTATATTAAATACAAATCCCTTCAAAATAAAATTAAAAAAATTCTAGTGTAAAGTCATTATTTGACAAAAACAATCAAGCCAAGTGAAAATTACGAAAAATGTTAAAATCTCAAAACTGATTTTTCACTGAAAATTACATACTTAAGACCAGCCTCTCCCCGTAAAGTGATCGTAAACCCTCAAGTAAAGTTTCCATCAAATGAAAGACCATTGCGAACAGTGTCGAAAAATATTTATTGTAATTTTTTACGATTTTATTACACAGAGTAAACTGCAAATAAAGCATGGTATTCTATGGTGGTCTGTTGCAATCATATGTAGGTCCAGTGACGTCACACTGCCTTAATACATATATTTCAAACTGTGTATGCACTTTCCAATGCTTGATTCAAGCTTAAAGTGTGTATACTTTGAGTTTTAACACAGACTCACTGTTCCAACATGTCCAATGTGCATGTTTCACCAAAATCTGGGAAATTAAAGCAAGATTCAAATTGACTGGACACTTATGAGTTACCATCTCCCTGATTTTGGTGAAACATGCACATTGGAACAGTCTGTGTTGAAACTCAAAGTATACACACTTTAAGCTTGGATCAAGCGTTGGAAAGTGCATACACAGTTTGAAATATTTGTATTAAGGCAGTGTGACGTCACTGGACCTAGATATGATTGCAACAGACCACCATAGAATACCATGCTTTATTTGCAGTTTACTCTGTGTAATAAAATCGTAAAAAAATTACAATAAATATTTTTCAACACTGTTCGCAATGGTCTTTCATTTGATGGAAACTTTACTTGAGGGTTTATGATCACTTTAAGGTCTGTTTGACCTGGTGTCAGGATGATGTGAGTGGCTGAAGTAATGTATCATGTCTGCCTACAGCATGGTGCTTCAGTGAGGCAGCACTGTACTAAAGGCAGTGCTGGGACCACTCTGTCACATGTATGCAAACTTTCGTGATATGTCTGAAAAAGTGTTGAAAGTGATGTTAAATCCTGTTGACACACTCCTTGTCATGCTTGTGAAGCTATATATTCGCCCTTGACAGAAATGGTCAGTGTAAGTTTGACTCTCGACTATGCTACCGGGTAGAACTTTGCATCCCGAATTCTCTGATCATTTATTTGATTAGTTTCAGCTGGGCCAAGTTTTAATGTTTCCAATACACTTTAGTTTGCATGTCAGTCCAGTAATCCAGATCATATGGCTCTATCTCACAATAAAACCACCCTTCCTACTTTCTGTCCCCTATCTTTATCAAGTTCAGCAAACAGTTTGAGCTGGTAACTCTGTGATGTAGCTTAAAAATAAATGGGCAATAGAATTTTGCAAGGGTACCACCATGTTCTTCGTATGGGTCATGTGATTAACTCATCACACCCTTTTTCAGATCACTCGACTCATAGTGACTAAAGCCGCCTTTCAAATCTCCTCCATTCAGAGAATTTGACTGAGTGAGGTAACTGCATTTAAGCAAATCTTTTGCCTATCATACCCAGAAAAGCATTCCAATTGTCGACCCTCGACCCCCCAGCTCCCCCCCCTCCCGTATCTTTCGGATGTACCGTAATCGTTTGCACGCCTGTGTGAAAATTGACTGTAGAGATTCTGGGGTTGACCTTATATGGTGGTATTCTTTGAAAATCCAAGTTACCCATTGGTGTTTGGAGGCAGATTACAGAGACATCAGCTCCTCCCGGCTATCAGACTGTTTGCTGAACTCTTTGGACTGACATGCGAACTGAGTTCACTGGACACATGGCATAATGACAGGAACGGACAAAGGCATGAAAACTTGGGTAGGTTGACTGCCTCCAGCTGAACAATGTGGCAGGCTGTTCAACTTTTGTTCACCATTTCCATCCTGGCTGTCTATTGAGGTTTACCATGTATCTGCCATGGGCGACAAAAGTGTAAAAATTTAGCCAAACATTGAGAATTTTCATTCATATGTGTTAGGTTCTGGATTCATGGAGTTACGGTATCATGATGTTGTATTCCTTAGGACCAGCAGGCAGCCAGACAGAGGGTAAATCTCACCACACATTGGTGCTAAGCAAGGGAGACCACCTGGAGGTGGAAAACACAGTACGTTAACTCTTCAGTCATTTATCTGCCCTTGCAATTACTGACATTGTAAAATGGTTATTGTTACAGTACAGCCATTTTCCAATTTTCCAATCACTTGTAGACCATGTGCAGAAGGCCTGAAAGGCTGTTTGATATCCTATACAGGACATTCGGAAATTTCCTTGATGGGGATATTTTTGGCCACCTAATTCGGACTTTCTGATATCTGAAAATCATGTACAAATGGTCTGTACGGGACTGGGTAATTGGTACCTTCTCTCAGATGCTCAGAATTAGTGAATGTTTGTGTAATTCACACAAGCATAGTACCACCTTGAATAATCTCCTGCAGGGGATGTCAAACATCCTTCAGATCCTCTGCAGGCCCTCTGCAGATGGCTTACAGGGGATTGGGTAATTTGGAAGTGGCTGTACTCTATATATAGGCCAATTCGGAAAGGGTTTTATCTCCCTTGTTCCACTAGGGGCGTGTTGGTGCAGAGAACTTCCGGTTAGTACCAAAGGTCTTCACAATTAGTTTTAGTAATAAAATATTCTATATCTCTAGAAAATTAACTTCCTGATGTACACGAATACAGGATGTATCGGTTCATGTAACATGTTAACAGAATAGTTTTTCAAACAAATATTCTGGAATAGTTTATCAATAAATTATTGAAAATAATTGTGGGTGCCGTTGGTAAATGTGAAACCGAGGCGACTACTTCCCAGAAGCAGCTTTACATACCTTTGACCTCAAAGAGCGGCAGTTAATCAGGGGGAGATCAGACACTTTCCGGAAACGCCGGCCTATAGCATCAGCCATTTGAAACTTTCGAATGGAAATCTACAAAGAATCCTAGAGGGATTTCCTATAAATTACCAGATGTGATACACCAAAAAGCAGAGTCTCTCATGCAAATCTATAAATTATATATCCTGAAAATTACCACCACGACTTATTTCAACAGTCCATTGTCAGGGGAAATGCTGAAAGAAATCGTTTCAACTATTGCGAATTCAAATGCTACACATGTGATATATTTTCTGGCCGGACTTGTCACCAGTTGAAGCCTCCACATGATTTTATCATATTAAGTCTATTTATTGGAAAGCATTTTTCAGAAATATTTGCCCAAAGCGAGGGACTCCCAGCTGTATACATGTATAGATATATCAGTTCCAGATAGTTTATTAAAAAATCTATTTGCAGGCTACCGAGCCATGCCACTTGGTGTTGATTGCAGGCCAACCACTTAATGAGCCCATTGTCCAGCACGGTAAGTTCAATCATATATCAAACCTACCTTCTTTTGATGCAAAAGACTTTTCATTTTGAAAAGAAGAAACTTAATAAAATTAACCTGGTGTACCGACTAGTATTAAACATGGTAGAAGGTATTAATTCAAGATGAAATTTTAACTTATAAAGGGGAACCCCAAAACACTGGGGTCATTTTTAGGAGAAGAAAATGCTCACAACACTGAGTAAGATGCCATTTTCTGCATGTAAATACTTCAAATGAATGTGGAGAAATTGCAGTTCAAATCTGATATTTAGAGATGTTATGCAAATGAGATTTGGTGATATCTCCAAGTGAACTCTAGTTCATGAGTTGATTTTTTCCTGGAATATTCAAAGAGCTATCAGTCTGATGTCTCCTAAACTTAATGTTTTGTTAATTTATAGCAATATGTAAAATATTAAAAGTTAGAAAAACTCCAAATACTTCAATAACAAACATGGTTACCAGAGCAACTAATGGCTCTATTTTGGGAAATTTCTCAAGTTATGAAGTTTTAACTAGTGAATATACAGTAACAACGTTGAAAAAATGTCTCTAATTACATAAGTATTCATTTACATATTGGCTCCGTGAAGAGATACATGTTAATGGTCCTCTGTTCTATGGAATAAAAAATGTAAAAAAAATAAATATGAAATGACACCTACAATACATGTAGAATTTCGCTCGGATTTTACCCTAGATTTTGATCATTTGCTAAATTTTGGAGAAACTACATACTGGCCCTGATTACGGTGCTGCCTCTAATAATTCAATCCCCAATCAAAATTCAATCACCCCCAATTTTGGAGACAAATTTCAATTGGTGGTTCTAATAAATTTGATCACCCTCTAAAACCATTGAGAAATAACGGGTTATATGCATAATTTTGAACCATTTCGTCAACTTCCTGTTCTAATAAATTTGATCACCCCCAGATTTTGTGGTGGGAAATTTCACTTAATGTGATTGAATTATTAGAGGGATTACCATATTTTCCTTCATCAGCTGTTTGTTCTAATAAATTTGTCCCTCTCAATATATTTGGGTGAGAAAAGGCACTTCCTGTGATTGAATTCTTAAAGCATTTACAATCGGCCTCTTTACAACGCTGAGAATTTTAGCTTATGATATTGTCATACATTTTATAAGAAGAAATGGAGGGTTCCATCACCATGATTCAGGTTCAACTTATGATTGTGGGACATATCTATTTTATTGGATAAACATGTCATTATTATATAATTATAAATATAATATATGGGGGATAAAGAATATTCACTTTTTCTCATTAGCACAATAATTTAAAACCTATTGATTCAATTTAATCCAAATTTACACCAAAAAAAAAAAAAAAGATATAATAGGGGAATAATTTCCATCCTATTGATTTTGAGGTCATTATGTCAAAATCAAGGTCACAGCACCACAAAAGTGAATCTGGCTGGACTGGACTTTAATTTCTCTAGCCATTTGGCATGCAGATTTCTCTTCCCTTGATACAATTTGGCATGTAGAGTTGTCTCCCCTGTTTGATATTGAACATCCACATCCAGTTAAAGTGTTGTAAAAATAAAACCGTCATTTACTAATTTGACAAAATTTGACTTAGGGAGGGATGCTTTTCATGAAATTATCTGTTTAACACAAGAACAATACTTTGAATCCAGCAGGGTATATTTGAGCTTGTGGCTCTTGTGTTTTACTTTGCAGGTCCCTTCGTCATGAACACAAAAGCAGAGATACAGCAAACCATGATAGACTATCAAACGGCTAGCAACGGGTTTGAAAACCGCGACAAATGGAGTTCAGAATACGTCAAAAATAAACGCTAAGCTCGTTGTTAGATACAGATCGGGTACCATTTAATTTTAACATTGTTAGTGGTTCATGTTATTGTTATAGTTGTATCTATTTCAGAAGTCACACTGCATGTACTGTTTACTCGTAATTGTGGTTGGATTCTGTATAGTTTTATAATCAGTATATATATACGTCCCGTTGTATAGCAATAAAACGCATGTATAGGATCATGGGAAATATATCTCACAAGAAGTTCATAAAACTTAGTATTATGGACTTCTGATCTCGCCCTAGTCAGAAGAGGTTTCTAGACACTAGAATGTATTTTTGAGAGGTAGTTACCTTGGAATTAGAATAATTTTCTAGAAATTTGATAAAATTTCAGTCTCTACATACATGTAAGACTCATTCTTACACATTGCAAACAAATTGATGAATGAATTTTCTTAGATCAAGAGATTCTTTTTTCCAGACAATCATGTAGGTAGCTTCGCACCTTTATTCCCGTTGGAAAGCTCAAGTTTTGAACTGATATTTATGACTGGTTTCTTGTATTGATAGAGAATATCTGTTCATTAGATGAAAATTTTTTAATTGCATATCTAGAATCTTATTTATTTTTAAAACGGTAAAGTCTAAGTGTGATCAATTTATAAGTGCAGATCAGATTCTAGATAATTTTGTAAATACAGTACAGTAAATTTTCTATTAATTCACGAAATGGAGATGAAATTATTAATTATATGCCACTTTCGAATTATTCTTCATGCCAATTCTAGAAAAATGGGTGTGTTCAAATTATTTGCAGTGATGACCAGTTTGGTACAGGAGATTCTATTTCACAAGTTGGATGAGGAAAGGGATGTCTGTTACAAGTTCCAATCAAATAAAAACAAACTAATACATTACAAGATTGAAATTTTTTCTCGAGTTAAACTGTTGTTTCAGTTGTGAAATGGATTAACAAAGTGACACAAAGTGTCTCAGCTGACAGAATCACTCCCCATTTGAGAGACCACATAAACTCGTCTACTGATATTAGCACGATGCCAACTGACATCATGCCAATATCAGTGGACCAGTTTTTTCAACAAAGGGGGAAAAACTAAAGGTTGTCAAAGTTTACCATATTTTGTTCAACCTATCATTATGTTCTTTTTTAATAATCAATTTGAGTCGTGCAATAGATTAGAAATAATGTTTTCATATGCATTCTCAGTGGTTATTAACGCATGATTGGTGTGGGAAAGTTTATATATTCAGGTCACGGGCCACGCCCTCTTTCTAAAATAAATACTTTCCCAAACTGTGTGTAAAATAACAATTGAGCACACCTATGAAAACAATATTTCTTAATTATATCCATCTTCATTTTATCAAGTGAATTTCTACATTCCCACTTTGAACTCCCCTTGATATATCTGGCCCCCTTCAATGCCCTCGAAAACATTTGAAATCCGAAACGGGTCGCACAAGGGCGTTATTGATTGGCTGAACTATATAGTGGGCTAATACAAACACCATATTACGAGGAAGGACGCCGCAAATAGAGGATGATGTCACTCTACTCACCTTCGACGTGTACGTTCTGATCGGTTCGTCTCTCGTTTGTAGGTGAAATCAACACCTCGGATTTTTCACACTGAAGGGGGCCAGATAAATCAAGGCAGGTTCGATGTGGGAACGTAGAAATTGGCTGGATCAAATGAAGATGAATTACACCCCGTTTGTGACATGACTTCGCTACATTGTAACAAATCTGTTTCCTTCACTGCACCGTTCCAATGCCCCCACACACTGCTTGATTGTATGGCATTGCCGACATCATCACTCGTAGCATCATGTCTAAATACACACCTGGCATCTTGCCAAGCAGCATCTGTCGTCTGCTTCTTTCCTGTGAAAAACAGGTTTTGAATCCACTGAGAGGGAGTACAAGCAAAATCAGTGTGAAGAGAGAGATTATTACCCTCATCTTGGATCTACATTCACTGTGATGAGAACATTCCATATGGGTGAGAAGGTGGAAGGTCATGTGATGTCCAGCCTCATTCTTATGGTAATCTCTCTAATAATTCAATCCCCCTATTAAAATTCAATCGTCTCCTGTTCTAATAAATTGGATCACCCCAGATTTTATGGTGGAAAAATTCACTTCCTCTGATTGAATTTTTAAAGGGATTGCCGTATATTGAACAAGTTGGTGTGCATGCATGGAAGATGGTAATATCTTTATATAGTCTATATAAAAACAGTGTATATCATATGCAGTATGCCTCTGTCTTAGTTGTCGTAGCTTTGACGCCATTCAGTGCCCTGGTTTCACATTTTTTGGAATCAAAATGGGACAATTATGCATGACATGGCTTCTCATCCAGGTGAAAATGTTTTCACCTTAGTTGGAAGCATTTTCACCCAGGTGAAACATTTCCATGAATGTGAAATGGTGTTTACCCAGGTTGAAATATTCTCTACCAGATGAAAACATTTCCACAAAGGTGAAAAGATATTTACCCAGGTGGAAATATTCCCACTGAGGTAAAAAGTTTTTTCACATTTCTGCCCAGCAGAAAAACACCAAAATATATACAGGAATTTACTGATGTATGATGGCTGAGAGGGGCCATCGAATGCCTAATTGCATGATATTGTGAAATATTGCATTCTAATTGCGCGATAATGAGTGATATTGCGAAGTATCGCATTATAATTGCGAGATAATGAGCGATATTGTGAAATATTGCATTATAATTGCGCGATAATGAGCAATATTGCAAAATATCGTGTTATCATTGCACAATGATGAGTGACATTGTGATAAATATCGCATTATAATTGCCTGATATTGCAATATTAAAAAGCGATACTTCGCCATATCGCTCATTATTGCGCAATTATAAGGCGATATCGCTCAATATTGCTCATTATTGTGCAATTATAACACGATATTTCACAGTATCGCTCATTATCGCACAATTATAATGCGATATTTTCGCGCAATTATAACACAATATATTTGCAATATCGCTCATTATCGTGCAATTATAACGCGATATTTCGCAATATCGCTTATCGAGCAATTATAACGTGATATTTTTGCAATACCGCTCATTTATATCGCACAATTATAACGTGATATTCGATGGCCCCTCTCGGCCATCATACTGATGGGCATACCATATATCAGCCGATTTACTGATGGGCATGCCATATATCGGCTAATTTACTGATGGGCATGACATATCAATCAATTTACTGATGGGCTTGCCCTATATCGGCTAATTTACTGATGTACTTTTGCCATATATTGACAATTTACTGATGGGTATGCCATATATCAGCCAGTTTACTGATGTGCATGCCATATATCCGCCAATTTACTGGCAGGTTAATTGCCATAAATCTGCCAATTTACTGATGTGCATGCCATATATCAGCCAATTTACTGACAGGTTTGCCATATATCAGCCAATTTACTGATGTACATGCCATATATCAGCCAATTTACTGACAGGTTTGCCATTTATTACGCCTCAAGAGTAGATTGTTTGCTAGCCGATTGGTCAATTGCCATCCCATAAATAGTTCGTATTAGGTCAGCCACACACCACATACGAATAATCACGTGTTAACGTTACCATAGTGGAACGTGGAATTGACATAGCCTGCTCTTCAAGGCAACGTCACAAAGCCGGCACATCATAAAACGAAGAGCTACGTTGTACCAATGGCTTTGTGACGTTGCGCCTCAGCGTTTGCTTTCAAACCAAAGACGTTGTGGGCATGCGCGACTCACAGAGCGTATTTCGTATTAGGTCAGTAAATGTGAATCAGTTGAAATTGTCTTACGAGAACTTGCGCATTTAATCGTCGTTGTCGTCGCTTTTTCGGCTTAAACAAAGGCTCTTCGGCATAATAAAATCGTTATGATGTTTGTGACGGCTCGACCGATAAGAATTCCCCACACTGACCATGTAAATAGTTTGTATGCCCCCTCAAACAAACATCATAACTGATAATATCAGCCAATTTACTGATGTACATGCCATATATCAGCCAATTTACTGACAGGTTTGCCATATATCAGCCAATTTACTGATGTGCATGCCATATATCAGCTTATTTACTGACAGGTTTGTCATATATGACAATGTTATAAAATGACCACACTTACACTATAATGTTTTTAGAACGTATCTTACAAGTGGTACGTATTTGTGATTCTTATTGTTTTTGCAATGTTGTGGCATTACCTCAAACATTCAGTGATATTTACATTGTTGTTCTGTTATTGTTGAGATGGAGAATAACACGATTAATGTTAGCATAATATTTTTTGTAAGTTTCTATGTATACACATGGTTTTGATGATTATAAATGTTATTTCCCTTTTAGCATATGCCGGGCCCTTCCATGTCTTTCAGGACTCACCAGGGAATTTTATTTCACTTTTGGTGTTATTCTCTAGACCGGATCTGCCTCTATTTCATATGCAGGTGCTCTATTAGTATAACTGTATTACAGGGGGTTCCCACCTCAAAACTTTATCTGGTGAACAACCCTAGAATTTCTGCTATGGGCAGCTATTGATCAACAGAAATACATCAAATTGAATGGTTTTCGATGTAGATATTTCTGTACATATCCGTGGATATCACCAGGTAGACCATTTCTGCCAAATCACGTCAAGTTTCTTCCCAGCAAAGCGCCGAAGTATTGGAATAGTGATACATTTCCACAGGTACTTTTTGTGTATGCAGAGATACTACATTGATTTATAGCACTGGGACTTTGAATATGAAGTTGAATTTTACATTTCATTCAAATTGCATTTTCAGACTGTGAAATAATCTCAAATTTTTTTAAATCATCTGGTGAACTTTGTTGATATTTTGAACATTGTTTCCCCACTATGCGATCTTTTTATTGATCAAATAAACAATGGGGTCTCTGATCTATTTTTTTTATGACAAAGCCCTTACACGGGCAACATTGCTTGAGGCGGGAGCCACCTTTGCCGTAATATTCCTCAATTTATTCGCCGGTTCGATGGCTTGTTCAATTTAACAGTTTTTACCCCTCGGCTTTTTATCATGTCCGTCCATGCATAGCATATGTCCGTCTGTCCATCTGTTACCGCATTTTAGGCAGAACCATTTGAGATAGATCTACCAAATTTTGACAACTAATTTATCTAGTTATTTTGTGATATATATGCTGGAATATAATCAGTTATATATGTATCTGCAGAATTGTGTTTGTTACAGCTACTACATATTGGGAACTCTTTTATCTAGTTGTAGACTAGAAGCCTACGAAAACTTAATCGCCTCAGCCCTCAGTTTACGGAGTTCTGCTCCTTTTTGGGTCTAATAATATCTGATTTTGTGATATATGCTTGAATCATGTGTCCAGTTATCTAATTAACTGTGTTTGCTACAGCTACCAAATTATGAGGAAACCTTTTTTTATCTCATATTCTAGATGTCTTCTAAAATTAGCTGCTTGGCCCATATTTATGAAGTTATGCCCCTTTTCGGATGTAATAATCTCTGATTTTGTGATATATGGTTGAATGTATTCGTTATATCTGCAGATCTGTGTTCGGTACAGCTGCTAAATTTGGAAACTTATTTATCTAGTTGTTCTTCAGAATCGTACAAAAATTAATCGTCTCGGGCCATTATGTTATGAAGTTATGCCCCTTTCTGGGTGAAATATCTTAGATATGCTTGAATGTGACCAGTTATATAAGAAGAACTGTGTTAAGTACAGCTACCAAAATTTTGAAACTGATTTATCTCATATTTTAGAAGCCCACAAAAATTATTCGCTTCGGCCCTTATTTTACAGATTTATGCCCCTTTTTGGGTGAAATAATCTATGATATTGTGATATAGGCTTGATTGTAACATAGCTGTTATATCTGCAGAATTATTGATATGGTCTAAAAGGGACAATCCTGGATGATTAGTAAATATAGTCATAATATGTTGCACATTCCCAGCATATTTCTCAATTACTTAGAGAAAGCCGAGTGGTTTCGAGTGTCTCACGTTTTTCGAATAAGTTGCCTTTTCTGGAGTATATAAACATGACCTATTCAATGTTACTCACAATATATCTGATTTTTTAGAGCTCATTCATTTCTCTTTTTCCAGAGCTCATTCGTTTCTTAAACATCATAACATAATGTTGATCATTGCTTCTCTGTCTATGTATTTCTTTTTCTCTGGTCAAGCATTGTAAAAGGTCAAGTTATTGGTGTGTTCAACCCACCTTACATTTGAAGGGCAACGGTCTAGATTTGTGGGAGCACAAATATAATGTACTCCATGTCAGACTGCATGAAACTGAATGATAGAAATCTGATGCCAGTTTCTTGAGCGCTCTGTTGATGTTGATGAGCCAGTGTGAAATTTCGCCGTAACCCCAAAATTTTGAGCAGAGTAAAAGTACTATGGAACTTACCCAACATATCGATCACCAGAGCTGATATTTGAGGTGGGAAAATGGGGTGATCGAATTTATTGCAAAAAGTTGAAGCCAGCAAATCAGGCAAAAACGTTTCACCAGTTTGAGTGTTGTAGTTGCAACTCAATGATGTTTGCAGCGGTAAGTGAACACTTTGATTTACTTTGATAATAAGTCATTTACTGTTAAGTGATGTTACACTATGCATTGGTCAATATTTAACTGGAAAAGCCTTGTGGCTTAAGCCAGGTAAAATATAAACTAAAAACAATTATGATTTATTGGGGATATCAAAGAAACCATTTTCTGCCAATTAGATCATTTTCTACACTCTAGAAAAGACAATTGAGGTAAAAGAAAACTGCTAAATTGATACTAATCTTAAAACCAACAAATTGAAAGAAAAATAAATGTACCAAAGTTGGCAATATTGTTTACATATTTCTATATTAACACATTCCACATTCAGAGGCTGATTGTTCACACTGAAATGAAGCTGGACAACCCAGTGTTGATGAATGTCTTGTTTGAAGCAGAGGTAGCACACTACATAAACATTCCTTTTGTATTAGTTTTAGTATTGTAATTTATAAGCTATTAAAACAGTTTGGTCTTGTTTTGAATGGCATTTGTTATTGACACTTCAACTACAATGCCACTGAATGTGCCATGTTGGGGGCAGTTGGGGCTCTCTTGCCAAAATAACAATGGTCATGCTTCAATGAACAGCAATGTCTGTGGCCTTTGTCTCAGTTCTCCTCATGCTTGTTTATGGGGAAATGTTTTAAAGTATAAAAACTGGCACAAATATGGTAAATATGCACTCTATATTCCTGCATTGTTGCCGAAATGACTGATGCTCTATGTTATCTCTTTCCAGTAGATGATGTCACAAGTATTGATGGACTTCCCAAATGTTCAATCATAATTGCTGTGTTCGGCAGGTGGCTAAATTTTAAATTCTTTATTTGGACATGAACATGCAAGCTCTCTGTGCGCCTGTGCATTATCCCATAATTACATTGTATTAGAGGCCATAGTAAAATAATGGCCTTCGATTGGTGGTATCAGTAGGTCAAGTGGTTCAAGATGCATGACGTATACTCAGAACTAATGCTCGAAATACACACTCAGTGTGGTATTCCAGTCAAAGGCGTAAGAGGTGCGTACCTCTTCAGGAGCAAGATTGATATTCCTGGTATTCAAAATAATAGATTGATATGTTTACCATATTAATATTTTGGAACTTCAAGTTGAAATAAGTTCAAGTTGACAATGAAAAGAGTTGTGAGAGATATCCATCCCGGATCACTGCCCAATGACATTTTTGTCCTCCGCCACGAAGTGGTGGGAGGACTTGGAAATGCTAGCCGTCCGTCCTTCCGTCCGTCCCTCCGTCCGTCCTTCCGTCCGTCCGTCCGTCCCACATCTTGTGAACGCGATATCTTGAGAACAATTCGACCAATCGACTTCAAACTTGAGAAGGTGCTTCACATCAGTTAGACGGCCATTGGTATTGATTTTCACTGAGGTACGTAATCCAAGATGGCCGCCATCGACCATATTGGATTCTGTCCGTCCCACATCTTGTGAACGCGATATCTCAAGAACAATTTGACCGATTGACTTCAAACTTGAGAAGGTGCTTCACATCAGTTAGACGGCCATTGGTATTGATTTTCACTGAAGTACGTAATCCAAGATGGCCGCCATCGACCATATTGGATTCTGCTCGTCCCACATCTTGTGAACGCGATATCTCAAGAACATTTCCACCAATCAACTTCAAGCTTGGGAATGTTCTTCACATCAGTCAGACGGCCATTGGTATTGATTTTCACTGAGGTACGTAATCCAAGATGGCCGCCATCGACCATATTGGATTCTGCTCGTCCCACATCTTGTGAACGCGATATCTCAAGAACATTTCCACCAATCAACTTCAAGCTTGGGAATGTTCTTCACATCAGTCAGACGGCCATTGGTATTGATTTTCACTGAGGTACGTAATCCAAGATGGCTGCCATTGACCATATTGGATTCCATCCGTCCCAGATCTTGTGAACACGATATCTCGAGAACAATTCAACTAATCGACTTCAAACTTGGGAAGGTTCTTCACATCAGTTAGACGGCCATTGGTATTTATTTTCACTGAGGTACGTAATCCAAGATGGCTGCCATTGACCATATTGGATTCTGTCCATCCCACATCTTGTGAACGCGATATCTCGACAACAGTTTGATCAATCCACTTCAAACTTGAGAATGTGCTTCGCATCAGTTAAACGGCCATTGGTTTTGATTTTCACTGAGATACGTAATCCAAGATGGCTGCCATGGACCATATTGGATTCACTCCGTTCCACATCTTGTTAACACGATATCTCAAAAACAAATCAACCAATCGACTTCAAACTAGGGAAGGTTTTTCACATCAGTTAGACGGCCATTGGTATTGGTTTTCACTGAGGTACATAATCCAAGATGGCTGCCATTGACCATATTGGATTCTGTCCATCCCACATCTTGTGAACGCGATATCTCGAGAACAGTTCGACCAATCGACTTCAAACTTGAGAATGTGCTTCACATCAATTAGACGGCCATTGGTATTGATTTTCACTGAGGTACAAATCCAAGATGGCTGCCATTGACGATATTGGATTCCATCCGTCTCGGATCTTGTGAACGTGATATCTCGACAACAATTTGACCAATCAACTTCAAACTCGAGACGGTGCTTCACATCAGTTAGACAGCGATTGGTATTGATTTTCATTGAGGTAGTATGTAATCCAAGATGGCTGCCATTGACCATCTTGGATTTCACTCACCCATATTGTACCCATCTGTGTTGTGAACGCGATATCTTGATCTATTCCACTCATCGATTTATAAACCTCACCATCCACAAATCCATATACAACTACAGACTTACATTCCAGTGTTACACTACCCATTACTGCTTCCCAAACCTCAAATTGTCTCAACAATTCCAGATGAACGTCTCTTTCCACATACACATATCAACTTTCCAAGTTATATTTAAGGAGATATTGGAAGCGTATATGCTGTATGCTCTCAAACAGGCTACTTGGCGGAGGACCTGCTAGCTACTCAGCTTGTTCACCATTACTTTTTTTGTGGATGTACCTCACAAGACATGTGTCCATATCAGTTTAATTATTGAGGAGTTTGACTCAAAAGTCTTTGTGATGCGTAAATGAATGTTTGTTTGGGTTCCATTGCTCTGCCCTAAAACAGTTGTTCGAATTAATTGGCCAGTATGACGAACATTGACCTCAGACCATCTGCTTGTATATGGGTGACATTAACTCAGCCTTGAGCGCAACTCAGTCATATGTAATCGTTCTAGGACACATTTCAACGAAGTTTTACCAAATCGATATCGTGGTAAAATGAGGAAGCTATTCCATGCTGATAGCAAAATACGAACGTAGCGTGCAAGATCTATGGCGCTACGTTTCGTAACTTGTGTCTAATTCCGCTTAACCCGGGGCTAGGGGCCGTATGAACCCATGTACTTCAAGATCCTCATGGTACTCATATGAACAGTCACAATCAAAGCGTGACTGAGATACATCTGTTTTTTAGATGACGACTCTATAACGAATATTATGGATTAAGAATACTGATCAGCGATACGGATTTGATATTTTTGGAACATCATGATGTCTTGCCGGCATCATTGAAAACTGTTGACCGCTTCTCTCTTGCAGGAAACAAGCCTATGTTTATGTATACTATGATTGTCTTTTTGAATTTGGTGCTAATACTGTTATGTGGAAAATGGAATAGGTCTTTGGATTATGGACGCGGATATTCTCTAATGGACGACGGCTTGATTATGAATGACGGATTAGACGCTTGTAATGCCATACCATCAATCATTTGCATGAACTTGGCGCATTATACAAGCCAAACAGCAGAATGTTAAAATGAAATAGTCCTCTGAGGGGCGCAATTGCAATCTTCGATTGATCCCTCGATTCCATCTCTACCTGCCATTAGCCACTCCTGTGGCCAATAGATGAGAAAAGGATCGATACCGGCAAGACGTTGAGCGAATCATTCACCCTTGAAAGAGGAAAAGCATTTTCGATGGTAATCCATGCAGAACCATGAGCTATTGTCCTTTTGGCGAGGCCGACATGCCGTTTGACAACTAAACACTCGTTGGTTTATAATAATTTCCACTTGGTGGTTAAATTCTGTTCACACTAGTTTTGATTGCTGCTTCAGGGGACGGAAAATATCACATTCAAAAGTGTGCTTATTTTCCAGTCTATTGTCTGATAATGCCACTAGTACTGTATACTTATCAGGGAATTTCTTGGTTTCTGTTTCAGGGGACGGGGAAATACCTGTCTCAAAAGTGTGCTTAACGTCCCAATCGATCGTGTGATGATGCCACTAGACCTGTATACTTAAAAAGCAATTGGCTCAGCCACTACACTTGATCTCATTCAGGCACGGTGATTATCTTCTGATGAGGCTGTAGCGTCTTCCTATTGTGAGAGAGTCACCGTTGGTATTGATTGGATGTATTAAGCTGTTGTCACTTTGTACAGTATTTGGGGTTCGCCACCAAGATCGATCTGTCACTCATTGGCCAATAGCCGATGATGGATCCAGTAGCAAACCCCGAACGATGTAAATAAGTTTATAGATGGGTAAATCCAAACAAAACGCATCTTCCTTCATGCTTCAGCCCGAATGTAAGGGGATCGACTGGTTGGTGAAAGTGACAGTACTCCAGTGCTTCATGTCTTGAGGGAATAATAACGTTTGCCTACAAAGATATCTGGCCATAACCATGTGATTCTTCTTGCTTCATGCCCAATCATTCCTGGTTCATCTGCATGGTACGTAGTATTCTCGAGATCTTCCGAAATATTCCCGACCTTTTTATGGCGGCAACCACAACTTCCTGTTACATCGTCCGATTGACTCAGTGGCGTTCCGTTTCGTCATTCTCTTGAATTGTTGTCCATTTGGCGGCTAGAGTTTGAAGGGAATAATGATAGCTGATGCCCAAGTGTTAACAACTAGGCCAACATTAATTCCATACATGTATTCTGTAAACATGCCCACATAACCTTTTCTCTACCTCTCCAGTTGAATTTCTTAAATTGGTTGAGGTTTGTACATCATCTATATTGATAAAAGTTTTGCGGTAAGTATTCTACCGACCTTCTCTCTCCCCTAGCCTCCAAAGTGCGGTGCAAACCTCCACAGCTCCATATCTCCACAGCTCCCAAGCCAACTGCTAAATGAAGACTCCGTTAAAGCTGACATGACCTTATTTAATGCACGAATGGTAGCGAAAAAAAAAATATTCACAGATTTTAGTTCCAGTTGAATAATACCCGGCGGAACTAATCCGAGTGCCGAGTTCACGGCGCTATTCTGCCAACTTCTTAGCTGAGTACATTTGCCTTCACCGCATATATAAAGCTTGAATCGACTGAGGACCTTGCCAGTCTGAACTGACACTCCTACTGTGCACATCATATTCATGTTGTCGTTGTCTCCAGCCAAAATTCGAGCTCTGTGAGCATCATATCACATTCATTCGCAAACAGTATAAATATATCTGAAAAAATGGGTAATAAAATCTGAAGAATCTGACAACTATATATACACGATTTAGACATACCTTTCAGTATTTCTTTAACACAATGAAACCTGTTTGTCCCGTCGCCAGTTTCTACAGCATTGTATTTCAATTTACCTCACTCGACGAAGAGGGCGCACGAAGCGACTGTTTTGGTAATTCTTGAGGCTCTACACGATGCACTCCACATGCGATCTCTTTTTCGATACCCGGTATGACGATACTGGTACAGGCCAACCCATGTTGACCGTTTACTGTGCCAAGGGGACAATGCGAGACTTGCTGTTGCTGTTGAAGACTATTTGTGCAAACCGGAATGGCAAATTCCAAAATACGGAGTTACAAATTGAGAGCCCTTATTGCGATTGTCAGCCCGTCCAGTATTTTGACCTATCCACCAGTTGTATAGAAAGGTGAATTCTTTTAGCATTCGTGGTTGGGAAATCTGGCGTATCTGACCTCCAACCTTTGGCCTTCAGTCACTATGACCACTTGAATAGGTCACTTCCAGTGACGTGAAAAGTAGGACTTCGGAAATGGCCGCAGATTTCGGCGAATATCCGAAAAAACAGACTTTACATCTAGTCAAATGGGTCTAGATAAACCATCTTCGGTCCACATGGGTTGTGCAGGGTCTCGTATTGAAGCGTTCGTCGAGGGTTCTTGGGGCCAGGTTACTGGGAGGTGGATGCAAAATGGTATTCTGGACAAACACAAAATTCGGAATAATGGATAAAATTCGGAATAATGGATATTACAGGACATGTCGCCAGCAATGGTCAGTACACCATTTTTTACAAGGGTTGTGGGATAGCGCGGGCGATAGGTTGCGCTCAGTAGGGCATGATGAGTCTAGCCTGACAAGTTACCACCTCCTGCAGGTTATCGGAGTTACGGAACTAGATGTGACTGAATGATGGGGTTAGGTACAAATGAGTGAGTCACTGAGTGAATCGTGCCCAGTGCACGGCTCTAATGATGGGGAGTAAGATTCCTACACTCATACACCCAACTAAATCTAGCATCTAATGTCTTATCTCGTTGACGCAATCGAATGAGAGAAAGAAGGATTAACGGCAACAGCAACGAGCATTTTGCGTTTACACAACAAGCATTTTGTGTATTACACATTTTATTTATCCCCTACGTCATCACATGGCAACAAAGCTGTGGGATTCGCGATGGGTGCGGTTACATTTCGCCTATGCTATTGTAAGTGTATCAAACGCATCCTCGATCATGTTCGCTCTTGTTCGTGTGAAATGATCATCCATTCGTTCTGCTCTATTCCTAAGCGTCTTCGGACAGTCCAGAGTACTGTAATGCCAACATATCCTGGAACTGCTGTTTTCATAATTTGACCACGGTTTTCACCGCCTCTGTGGGTGGTAACCCTAAATCCGCTTCAAATGATGACGTCATTTCTATGTATGACATCACTTACAATCTATATTGTATCAGCGGCACCCCCAGGTGAGGACACATCCGTAAAAGGATATCGTTTTGGGCGATGACATGACTTCCATCAAGGGTCAATGCCCAATCCTGAAAAAATGTGTCCATCTAGCCACAGAACTCAGTAGCTGCGAAAGTGATCTCTGACCTAGCGGATTTCTGGGAGTGGAAATGGGATCACGTTCGTGCATGCACACAATTAATTTGCGGCGGAACTTTTCTTCAATATGGCTGCACCCTGTGAGGTTGACAATACCGCCCCACGGCACCAACTACTATTATTCAACATAGAAATATTTTTGTATAAATTGAATGCATTGTCTTCTTATGGTTACAATTAACTTCATTACACAATAAAATGCGACCGAATCGCTCGATTATCAAAGGCACTATTTCGTAGACGGCTCACTACGTGATTGCCGTACGCTCCTCATCGGAGGCTCTTTGTTCGTTCTATGTGAAAGGCTAAGTGCCGCCAATACAGAAATAGCCGAACGTGAGATTGAGCATGTGTGTGCGGTGACGTGATGGCACTGCGATAGAGCGATAAGCCGTTACGATATAGCGTTAAGGCGTTCAGACTAGTGAAAAGCGTAACGTCGAGCATTGACACGCTTCACTACGTTTCGTTGATTGTCAATTCCATACGATATCACGTGATCATTTAGACCATTCAAAGCTTCTGAGCTACACTACTAGGGCGTTCGGATGGTAATACAGGTGTTTGCAGGGCATTACTGTGTTGGGCCTATAAAAGCAATCCCGGCGTTCACCAGAAGCTACGATATGCCACACCAAAATCATATACATGGGTGAGAAGCTGACGCAGACACTGAAAGCGTACTGGCGGACACTGAGAGTCCATTGACTGATACTGCGACCCCACCCACTGACAACTGAAAGCACGGCCGCTGATAAGCAAACTACCTTCCAGGGAATGAAACGCAACACTAATAGGGTAGTGGAAAACGATGCCGACGTGCTGACAAGAAGTCGTATGACCCCAAAGACAAATATATACGGACTGCATATTTATAAAACCATGACCCTGTGATTTTGTACCCCACCCAAACCTGAGTGAGGAAGACTACGAATCTACCTTATTTTATCAGATCGACAGTTACGTTACCCGAAATGCCGTCGACGAGCGTTCAATTCGAGATCCTGCACGACCAAAGTGGACCCAATATTGTGCATATAGGCCCATTTGCCTGGGTGTAGGGTCCATTTTTTTCGAATTTTTTAGATGTCCGGCTGTTTTTTTAAGCCTCTGTTTTGCATCCACCCGCCAGTCAGGTGATCAGAAATGACCGACAGTCAAAGGTCAAGGGTCATTTTCGCTTCATTCATCCACCACGATATCCCAACAAAGAATGCTAAGAGATTTCGCATTTCTATACTACTGATGGACGAGTTAAAAATCAATGTGCCTTTCAGTTTATACCTCCGTCTTTAGGAATTTGCAATTGAGTGCGGGCAGGCCTGATTAGTAGACATAAAATATAACAATTCTTACTTTGGAATGAAATGTCCGAATTACAGTATTTTGAAGTCGGTATCAGAAAGCTGAATTCACAGCGCAATCGAATTGCACCATATCGAACCTCAACTGATAATCATGAAATAGAATGAACAGTTGCACCTTCGTATTTTTGGCGAGGGAGGTAAATTGACAAACAATGCCGGAGAAGTCTGTGACGGGATAAACAAGTGTCTTTCTTCTAGGCGTGGAGCCTACTATAGACAAGTGATCCATGTTTCGAGGAAGACCCAAAGGTATGTCTGAATCGTGTTTGAATAGTCATATCCCTAATTATATTGCCCAGGTTTGTCAAGATATCTTTATATTGTGTAAGAGTTATTGTGTTATAGCATATGATGCTCACAGTCCGAATATGTGCTGGTGACAACAACAACAGCATAAATATGATGTGGACTGTCCGAGAGTCTGTTCAGACTGGCAAGGTCCTCAGTCGATTCAGGCTTTATATATGCGGTGAAGGCAAATGTACTCGGCTGAGAAGTTGGCAGAATAGCGACGTGAACTCGGCACTCGGATTAGTTCCGCCGGGTATTATACAACTGCAACTAAAATCTGTGAATATTTTTTTTTCCGCTACCATTCGTGCATTAAATAAGGTCATGTCAGCTTTAAGTAAAGACCTGTATGCCTTCCTGACCTGCTATTTATTTCTGCTCGCGAGTCAAAATGAGTGATAATTCCATCAAAAGCTGCAGATAACAAACTTAATTAGTTCAAAAAACCTGTAGGCTATACTCAACTGAACAGCCAGAAACGTTTCGATCAAACCATGATCAGGCGATGTAGAATCGGTCATACACGATTAACTCGCGAACATTTACTAAAAAAAGAGTCCGTTCCAAGGTGTATTCCATTCCATGAAGATCTCACAGTGAAACATATTCTTATCGAATGCATAGATTTTTAGATTGTAAGAGATGCTTTTTATCGAGCGACTACTTTGGAAGATCTTTTCAGTCGGGTGAGGGAGGATTGCATCTTGGGTTATTTGAGAGAAATCGGTTTGTTGCACAAGTTTTAATGTGTATACGTTTTAATGCGTTGGATTACTAAGTTATTGGTTTGAGTACTTAGAATTTTGGTTGATCGTCGCTATATAGATGAAATATTGCTGAACGAGACATTAAACCTTAATCCTCTCTCTCTCTCTCAAAAGCTGCAGGATTAACCAGTGGTATTCAAGAAGGCGGAGAGTTACGATGGGGGCTTTCTTTTTGACACTTCCCTTCCTAGCACATCTGTAGACCACTTATCTTGATATCGGTACACCTGAACTGTTCGAGAGAGCGCTCTCTATTTCGAGTTAGGACAATTCTCTTATAAGTCTGTCAGCTTCCAAACTATCTCCGTTTAAATCGTCATGCCCTTCTGGCTACAGAACAGGTTGATCGTATAGTCTTATGATGCTGAAGCTGCCATATGGCGTATGCGTCTGTCAAAGGTATAGGGATGACGAGGTGTCTTGCATTTCATTTCGACGTCCGTCACACTGAATGCTTGTCCAAAACTGGGGTCTATTATCCTACCACCTGGCCTCGGTTACATTCCTCTCAGAAACGATTTTCCGCATTCATCAAACGAAAACTAGGTCGTCAAGTAATTATGCCATATTACGGCACTCTTTCATCGTCGATTCGCTTCAATCCTCACTGCGTGTACTTGTGATGTGATGCATCTCATTTTTACCCCTTAGCTCGATTGGGTTCAGGGGTATTGTCGCCCCATTTGTCTCGTCCAACTGCCCGTCCTCGTTCCGTTGAAACTCCATATTGTTTTAACAACTGGAGGCAAGCCGTCGAACCTTCTGTCCAATATAGCATGTAATCTGTGATGTGCCTTTTGTATATTTCATTGGTCAGGTCATCGTCTGTCTGTCTGTCTGTCTCTCTGTCTGTCAGCTGTTTTGTCCATCTGTATCATGGTTTGATTCCAACCGTACATATTATGGAGCTTCTTATTGTAAGTTTCTAAATTCCAGTGGTGGGCAAATCATTACATAATAGTTTCTCTGTATTCAGCAATGTTTCCTTTCCATCCTACATCCAAAATATTCATGAAATGTGTTCCTTGATCTACAAAAAGCTACACATTACATAAAAAATATTACAACAAAAATATTTTTCCAGGGAGTGGACATGGGAGATAACCACATGGAGTATTGAGCTGTTATATGCTGGGAAATGTAGTGCAAGTTTACATCTCCGGTTTAAATTTCCACAACCCGATGAATAGGAGATTGGTATCTATTCGTGGTGCTGTTTTCTTCACTAAGGGTCATCAATGAACCTTATAGATTCAAATTTACGGAATACAGATCTATAAGTGAACGCTATTCTATGAAAATTATGAACAGTTCAGAATTCTTTTTCAGTGAACAAAAACCCCACAAAAAAGCCCCAGTGGACAGAATCCCCATCCAACATTTAGTTTCAGGCAAGGGCAATAACATCTCAACTTTACAGTTTTTCCCCTACAGCGTGGATACCTTGTCACATTTTATACCCCGAAGTAGGTAGTAGGGAGGTATACTGCATTGTGCTTGTCCGTCCGTGTGTCTTGCTGTCCGTCCTAGTGTCCATCTGAAATTAATTTTCGGACAATAACTATGGAACCAAATTTGGTAGTATTGGTGAGCTAGACTGACTTTCCTTGTACGGTAATTCAAAGATCATTGCTGGTTCCATGCAAGTTGTGTTGAACTACTGCATCGGTTTGCCAGAAAAGATGGATACATTTGATCTGGACGAAGAAAAAAAAGATAAAAAACCTCCATCCCTTATTTTTTTTTTTTTTTCTCTCAAAAAGTGCCTGTGAAGTTAGGTATTTTATTCAGCCCAATGGTTCAATCAGTGGATCATACGAAAGCGAAAACAAATGTCCTAATACTATGTCATGCATCCAAACTCCTACACCTCTTTTAACACTCGCACGTTGCACAGCTTCACATGCCTGATATTCCCGGACTAGTCAATTACTACTGAAATGTATAAAGCATTTTGTTTGTACTCATTTATAATACTGATGTGGTAATATCTAAACCATATTGCCACTTTGCTAGAAAAGGCGATAGGTCCCCTTCTAGGGCCTCCTTTCCAACGGGTCTCAATAAATCCCATAATATCCCGCTCATGAGAAACCCTGTTTTTACCTGCGGCACGCAGGTCTACGAGAGGCTCGCGTTGTTGTTGTTGTTCTTGTTGTTCTTGTTCTTCTTCTTGTGACTTTTTGAAATACGCATGCGCTAAGAGAGTGCATGTGATCTCTGCCACACTTTTTCTTTTCAACCTCCGATCTCACATGACAACCCTGTCTTCAGGCACGTTGGAATTCATTTGCAACTATATTCGGTGGAATGAATTATTGCTTCGTTGATTTCCGTTCAGACATCAATTCTCTTATGTCAACACATAGGAAACTTCAGTCGCTTAAAAGCTGTCGATCAACACATCAGTCATTGTCCTCAGATATTACCATTTTCACTGAACAGTAAGTACATGTACATACACTTTAACATCCTTGAATTGCTTATATACCAAGGAAGATGAGCCGCAACCGTGTCAGTGGTTCGGCTAATTTGCATACAGTCATAGGCGACTGTCTTAGTAAGTAGAAAAATAAGTTCACTACTTCTAGTAATCATTTTATCTACCCAATCTAGATAATTCACAAATTGGTGAAGAATTAGACAAGCAACGCATTGTCATTATGATTAACATTGAATAATACTTGGTATCAAATTATAGATCATGCATCATAAAAACAAACGCAACAATTACGTTTCAGAAGTTAGGGACAAACTCACCAACTTTTGTCGAATAAAGATGTTTAACTTATAGAAATGACAATTTGGTATCATGTTTAACTTTATCCCCCCAAGCAATTCGCATATATGGAAATATGTTTTGAAAGGAAGAATGGGAATCTGTGGGAATCGAAACAATGACCCTCCAATCACTGGAGATGAACTTACTGTCTTAGCGAAACCGACTCATTGATAATACTCAAAACTGACTTTATGCGCAACTGGTTTTATAATACAGAAATCACTATTTTGTATTTAATGAGTTAGACAACCCTGTGAGCGAACAATACATCATAGTTGTGCAGTTTTTATTGTGCACTTTCGGTTACAAGCATGAAATTTGGCACATAGCTATTTTGAATGATCCTCTTTCGGAACACAGCCTCTCTATCCTCATTCTCGCAAGCCAGGGCCTTGCTTCGCTGATAGTGATGTTGTCGTCCTCTTCGGCACTCACAATCTCTTTATATTCACTCCAGTAAATGCAATACTTATGTGTATCAGCAGCTAATGGGCAGAAACATATTGCATTTGACATCATTCTCTCAAGTCAGAGCCAATTTCTGTTAGAATTTACTGATTCTACATTTCACACTTTACGTTACTTTGTCAATCAGTTTTACGAATGGAATTACATCATATATTAACAGCTACTGACCATGAAAGCGATCTATTTGATCTCGTCAAAAGCTAGGGCCTTCATTTCCTGTAGGGGTTTTTGAATTTGATTTTGATACATAGATACCTTTCATATTACCATTTACAGACCTTGTTTAGTGAACTAGCCCTGACATTTTGCACTTAATTCACCTTCGGAATGACTTAGTGACAAACATATTCGCGCGAATTGAGTATAGGGAGATATTCATAAATACTTACTAGACATGTTTCTTATTTGCAGAAATTGATTTTTAAAAAAAGAAATAGTAAAATTAGCAACCTTCGAAAAGGCTTGGCCGAGCATGTCAGATGAGATGATATATCCTTAGAATGAAATAGTTAATCATCTATATAGAAGGAGCAAACCATGTCTTGGTATTGACTTGCTACATGGAAAAGAGTGTCAATGTATTCATTTTGCAGATGATAACACACGTAAATGCAGAAACTTAAATATTCTAATCGAATATCAGGACTGTCACAGGCCTCAACTTGAATAGTGAAAAGTGTCATTATGCCTCTTGGACAGTTCGATAAAGCCTTCAACCTCATTCCATAGTTTCACAGATCAAAGAGATAGACCTGACACTAAATTCATTGAAAATTAACTTTGAAGCAACTATAAATTTTCCATTTTGCTCGGCAAAGTAAGCGAGAAGAGAGACTGAAGCGCGTAGATGTTCGCACTATGATTAAATCCTTGAAATTTATTGTGGGAAAAGGGTATGGA
>JAVTVY010009452.1:0-48070 GCA_036873755.1 Hanleya hanleyi
TATATTTTCACGGGGCGATGTAGGCCCGTAGGGACTAATGGTCCTGTCTTATAGTCAGAAAAAAATTGAGCACCGGCTCTGTGTCTTGCTAACACAGCAAAAGATAGAGTTCTTACACGACAAGAAAGAGGTCTGAAACTTCCTTCTTTAGAGTGTCCAGGTTTCTGTGTTTTTAATGTTCGCGTATAGTTGCAGGTCTGATATGTTTAAGTTACATTTCCATTTATCTAATTTTATGCGTGTTTTCGTTCATTTTCCAGTGGCACTACTTTCGTGCTCAAAATATGTCGTCTGCTAAACCACAGATTTTGAGAGGCGCATGTTGAGTGATTTTGTGGGACTAACTCATTCTCATTAGAAAGTGTGTTTGGGCAGTAATTTAGTATTAAATAATACCAGTATAAGTGTAATTCATTGTAGAAAACAATGGGATATTTCACTTTGCCTGTATTCATTTACATTTTCATGAAATATGTCTGTTGAGTTACAGCTTGGAATTTTCACCATTTAAGCTTACCCCTTGAGACCCTCTGCATTAATTTTTCATATATCGATGTAGAACCGTCGTCCAGATATATATATAGGGGAGTTGTAACTCTTGTAACAGAAAGTGCCCGGTTTACTCTTGCACAAAACAAAGTTTCTTGCACTGAAAGAAATAGTTCTGAAGCTTTTTATACGCCCGCCAAAAGGCGGCCGTATTATGTGATGGCGGTTTCCGTCCGTCTGTCCGTCCCCCGTGTCTGGTCTATATCTGGGACAGTTTTCCATCTACAGTTCTAATTTTTGGTGAGTGGATACCCTACGGGGAGACGATGTGTCGCATACCAAAATGAAGGTCAAGGTCAGAGGTCAAAGGTCACTGGCCTAAAAAACGGGAAATCACTGAAGTGTTCGTGTCCGGTCTATATCTGTGAAAGTTTTCTATCCACAGTTGCAATTTTTTGTGAGTGGATACGCTAGGTAGAGACGATGTGTCGCGTACCAAAATTGAGGTCGAGGTCAGAGGTCAAAGGTCACTGTTGCCTAAAATCAGGAAATCATTTATCATTGACAGTTTTCTATCTACAGTTCTAATTTTTGATGAGTGGATGCCCTAGGGGAGAACGATGTGTTGCATACGAAATGTAGGTCGAGGTCAGAGGTCAAAGGTCAGTGTGACGGAAAAATCAGGAAATCATTAAAAATTTCTAATTTTTATGAGTGGATTCAAAAGGGGGAAACGAGGTGTCGCATACCAAAATATAGGTCAAGGTCGAAGGTCAAAGGTCACTGACCCCAAAATCAGGAAATTATTAAAAATAAGTTTTTTTGTGTCACTAGATGCATGAGGGGGACACGATGTGTCACATACCAAAATGTAGGTCAAGGCCGAAGGTCAAGGTCACTGTGACCCCCAAAATCATGAAATTGTTAAAAATCATGATTTTTTTTGTGTCCATTGATACACATCCTCGCGAGCCAGTTTATCGATCGATCTGTTAGGATCGATACACTGGCTTGGTTAGTTACCCATATGAGTTCTGGAAATAAATAGATCAAGAGGTTTCCTCTAAATCAACCCAATCAGTGAACGCGCTAAGCCAGTTGATTAGGCCAATCCGCTGCTAGGTATGAGATATGACAGGATTGAATTTTGTTGCGGACTCAACTGCTTTGATGTCAAGTTGAAATCAACATCGGAAGTCAAAGCAAAAACCGCAAGCTTGGGATACCGACATGCTTATTCAAAACAAGCGCGGTGGATGAAATGTATGAGATTGTATAATGGAGGCGTCGACTCAAGAACTCATTCGAAAGACCAAAAATGTCAAGGTAAACCCTCTCCAAGGATTTAGGATTTACCTGGACTTGTGAAGATGATTAAGATATTTAGGGAAGACAATGTGTCGTGTACCAAAATGTAGGTCAAGATTAAAGGTCAAGGTCACTGTGACCCAAAAATTTGAGATCCTTAAAAATAACCTTTTTGTGCCAGTAGATACATTAGAGGGACATGATGTGTTACATACCCAAACTCAAGAAATCATTAAAAGTCACATTTTCATATACCTGTCGAAGACGAGATCATGTAATGCGATGTTGCATTCTGTCCATTCACCCATTAACATTAGTTGTCCATGTGATATCTCTAGTTTCAAGGTATGGATTGATACCAAACTTTGGGTATAGCTTACTCACATTGCAAAGAGAGATCAATTTGTCAAAAGTCAAGTTTAACTGCCTATATGTGTTAGGTTGGAATATTCAGACTTGTCTCCCCTACATGTATATGGCATTTGTCCTGTGGAGTTGTCTCATGTTTGATACATGTAAGAAATGGCTACATTTACTTAAATTGTTGTGAAATAAAAACCATACATTTACTAATTTAATGGGGAGAGGGGTCCTTTATGAACTTTATACCTGTTTATTAACTCAAAAACAAAGGTTTACTTCATCACTTTCTTCACATCCTTCTACCTTCATGGAAAATGTTCTCGCCTGAAAGGAATCCATTTGAAAGAAAACTACTATTTTCTTGTGTTTGACTATTGTCGATTTCAGTGTGGGAGATGTGAGCTTTCGACTCCTGTTTCAAGGTCACCTAGTTACCAAGAGTTCAGCCCATTTTAGTTTATCATTCAATATAAGATGTGATGTAACATTCTCAGAAGCATAAAATCGTAGACCTTTCTCTGGATTGCTAGCTACCAATTCGGATCAAGGCCATTAACAATCTAGAAATTCAGACCAGTGTAATTCCAGATATACGGGCGTATATTGAAGCCCCTTGGGCTCTTGTTCTTCTTGATAACCTGTTTTTTGTCTTTGGAATTATTTTTGTTGTTCTTTTATGTAAGCTGAATATAGTAGATGTGTTTTGATGTTTTTTCAAGTGCTCAGTTGTTTTTGAGGGTTTGATGTTTCTAGGTAAAAGTATGTCGTCTGCTAGACCAGAGACTGTCGTCTGCTAAACCAAGGACTATAAGAGAAAAATGCTGGTTGATTTTTGGTCTGTGTATGTCACAATTTTTTTGACATAAATGGCTTGTTTGATCAATATTAATGTATATTTGTTGTATACTGCATTTCCAATTTCATGTTCCTCTTCAATTTCCTCATTTCTTTGTTTTCGCTGTGTTTGAAAGGAAATTTTGGCAAATGAATGCCCCCCTCCTTGAGACCCTCTTCAGCAATGTGACATAGCCACTGAAGCCAGTGGTTTGCATGTACCTACAGCAAAGTGTGGGTAGCTTTCAAGGTCAGTTCTTCTGCTGACCCAGTTTTGTCAGCTTTAGCAACTAATATACATGTACAAGTAGCTTACTCGAGTAATATTGGCCATAAATTCTTTTGTCATTAATCCATGATATGGTAAGGGGTCACGTTTAATCGAGGCATTTTCTCGATGCCTTCGAGTGCGTTCCCAGTAGCCTGACAGTTTGTCTTGGGGACCCTGCGCACTCTGTGGATCTGAAACATCCATTATCCTACGTATAGAAGTAAAAACGTTTCAAGCATATCGCAACCTAAAATACAATCCCGACAACTGATTGTTTTTGTTTTTTTCATGTTATTAAATGTTTAATCGATATATCCATTATATGATGTTTCCTGAACCCAATTGAAAGAAAACATTTCATTTATCTATATAAATTAAGAATATAAAATTGAATGATTTTCTCACACATTGATTGTATATCTGATTATTATCCGACGCGGAATAAATGACACATCAACTGGATATAATCTGAATAATAATGATAGTGAAGCATGCGATAATTATTGTTCCACAATATTGTTTTGAAACGAAACATGGATCGTTTAAACCGAAAAATAAAGTGTGACCGGTGTTTTAGCCTCGGTGAGTAATTCATAACATAATTTTGTATTATTCCTTGCAGATTCCACTTTACTGAGAATTACTGTCTTGAGATATAGTTCGAGTAAGGAGATTGTACAGTTATATCAACAAAGTTTATTTCTGATATAAGCTTGCCTGGTAGAGGTTAATAATGACAATAATGACAATCGGAACTAGAGGTGTTGATAATTCACACCACAGTCGGTCCGCGAAAACCGTCGGCTTGTAACAACAGCGAATACAGAGAGGGGTTAATTACTTTGAAAGAAAAACTAGGAAAAATACTTTTGGTGGGGATTAACAAGATATTTCCGTTCTATTATTTATTGCTAGTTTCATGTGTCTAGCAAATTAACTAATTAATGAAAGTAATTAGCGCCCAATTAGGCTTTAAATCAACGTTCATGTACATTTTACAACAGCAATACCACGTGTTGTCAGTGTGAAAAGCTTATATGGAATGCCCGAACATTTCGATCGCGCGTTTGTTCATATTATCCGGTGTCCAATGCATTACCGGCCGCTCCTGTGGTCTTTAAAGCTGCTGTATTTCTGAAAACCGGGGAAACCGTTGAAGAAACCAGGTACAATAATCTTTCAAGTCACGATCCTATCAAATAAGTAATATCAACGAAAATCTCCCGTTCTGATATACCTTTAGAAAAAAATATGGAATTTTATTCCAGACTTGTAGAATTTAGTTCAATTCGCAGTACCTGGACATATCTCATAAAGTGATTTGAATTCTAAAGCAGGTTTGAAATAATTTACACTGAATAATATTGAGCCAAATTATGTAATTCGATTGGTGATGTTTTATTCCTTTCCATGCGTAATAATTGCGCTGTCAGAGCAAGTATGCGACTACAGATTTCTAGACGGAATAACAAAACAATGTTAAAAGAATCATGTTTACTTTACTTCATTATCCATGGCTTAATGCATATGTGCTCGCCGAAATTAGTCTCGGTGCCACAGAGAAGTATATATAAAGCGAGCATACGCCTTCCGAATGGATCAAACCTTCATTTGAAGGCATCTCGATTCCATTCTCGAAGCAAGTCGATTTATTTTGAGGGGGTTCGAGATGGACTTTTACTTCGAGAGAAAACCGGGAGCAAACCGGGACGACAATTGATAGAGATAAACCGGGACCCTTCGAGACGAGATATTTATCGGTTTTACTCGTTTATCGAGAAACCGTCTCGGTCGATTGGACGTGACCCCTAATTACCAACAGCTTGATCAAGTGTCATATCCAAATCCTCTAACCAGCCCTCTTCCATAAAGAATTAGAGCATTTCCACAAAGTAGATGCTCTTCTAAATGTTTTCATGAGAAACGGATTCGCCGCCGCCGTCGCGACTTTAAACGTGAATATCTCTGAAACCATTAAATATTTTCGGGTCAAACTTTGTGTGCTATCTCCTTAGGCCTGGGAAATTTGTCTGGTTGTGTTTCGATACCCGCTGCTCACCACTAGGTGGCGTTGTAGTCGGAGTATAGGTAAACCTGTCTCTGACGATTTCGTCTGAACGGCTTGTCTGATTTTTTTGAAATTTTATTACAATGGTCTTGAAGGATAGTCAATGTGCTGAAAAGATTTTGGTCTAGCTGGCATAACTATAAATGCAAGTTTTTTGCGTCTCAAAAAAAATTAATTCTTGAAATGAAAATTAACAAATTTGCTTGGAAAATATTTAAAAACTGTTCTATTCTAGGTTGCCAAGCATAAATATAGGATTGCCAACATGATAATTCCCTTTCGGTGTGAACCAATTTGCCATTTAACTCGTTCCCCCATATAAGCGAGTTTTGACGACTTGTGTCGATCCCAATGTAAGCGTGTTTTGACGAGTGTTCGCGTAACCCATGAAGACGGGTTTTAACGAGTGACTTGAGTTCCCATGTGGTGGATTATTCTTGCAATTTTTGGCGTTTACTTTGAGTAAAACCTAATTAAAACTATACATTTTCAGAAAGCCAAAATTTCAATAAATCTGACTATATGGACTGTTGGTATGTTTTATGGTAAGGGTAAAACGAAATCGGGAGAGAAACAGAAATAAAAGATGAAAAATGCGCGATTTGACAACAAATTTGTTTCGTGTGCTCCAAGACAAACGTTCGAAAAATTGTAAAACCTGCTTCCAAATTCCTGAATATTTCACGTAACGCGAGCATAAACTACCAAAGTATCTCACCTTGATGACTAGCTCGTCAAATCTGCCCATCTGAGTTTATTATAAACATTTCCCGGGACCTGTTGATCTCCCGTTTTAAAATTTATCCGCCATTCTTTGGCCCCGCTGTGTTTCGTGGCGGTTTCGTGGACACGTGACCATGGCGACAACCGACTGCTCCAATCACGCCGGGCCTCTGAAAAGGTCGCTCAAGGTCGCTCAACCATGGGCCAATGAGTGATGCTGTTTTACTTCACCTTGTTACCAGCCTTCGTTCTCCTTTAGGGAAGTACATGGGATTTTTCAGTTATAGCTCGTTCTATACCTGCCATTTCATGATGTAACTGCGAAATCCCGAATGTACGGAAAATAAACTTTACAATGGTATACGATAATACAGGAATTGCAGCAGAACAACAACAACAGAACGCTGCAAAACGCAGCTAAAATGCGACAATTTCTTCGCTTTTTTCGTGATTTTCAACAGATGGAAAGCAAACACAAAACATTTTTTCGCAAGATTACTTATTTTTAGATTAAACGTTGCTGATATTGATATAAAACGTGAACAAATTACGTAGAATGGGCCTGTGGGAGACCATTGGTAAATATTTTTCCACATGACATGGGACATAAAACGGGATATTTTACATCGCTGGAAACGTGTGAAAATTGAAATCAGTCCATGGGTTAAAGACCTACGCCATTACAAATCTGTTATGGGTCAGAGAGAGAAAATTCCCCACAAGTCTATGGGGGAAAGCTGACTTAACATCAAAACCTCCATAACCATTATCACGATTACAGTTTTTTTCTATTAAACTCTTATGTGCCATCTCCATAGAGCTTTAGATTTCACCTGCTTGTTTTTCGTGGCATTTGGTCGTCACTAAGTGGCGCTATAGACATGAATGCAGGTAAACATGTGTAACATCATATCGTCTGAACAACGTGTTTGATTTCCATGAAATTTGGGTATAATGATCTTACAAGATAGGCAAAGGACTGGCAAGATTTTGGTGGTGTTGGCGAATCATGGAGATGCATTTTTGCATCTCAAAATAATAGTGTTTTTTTTCACAAAAATGAAAATTTGCTTCAGGGAAAAGTAATTCTATTTTTCTGAACATGAATGTAACATTCCCAGTGTTGTAATTCACATCCCTTGTAAGCCAAATGGCCATTTTTTTTTAATATATGAAATTCTGATCACTCGAGTCCAATATCTACATTCCCCAGGCCACATCTGAGGATTTTGCGTCATCTTGTAGTTTCGTGATATTGTTCATTGAGTGGCACTATAGGCAGTAAACTTATATAGCACAATTTATTGGCATTTCATCTGTTCATGAAGTTTATTATTCTCAGACAGAAAAAGGATTTCAAAGGACTGAAAGTTTTTTTTTGACTGAAATTGAAGGGCCACCTCTCATACGGATTTTGCAGCCCATCAACATAATGCTTGATTTATATCTCATTATACATTCGTGTTTACAATTACTAATTTTATTAATATTATGATTTAAAAATGGATTGAAAGGACATTGGTGCTGTTAGCGCTGGCATATACATGTGGCATAGGGTATAGTCAGCTAAATATATCTAAATCTAGGCTACATCAACCCCTGCTTACTAGACCCTTCCACATCCTCACACATGTAAGATCGTAGATGAAATGCAAGAGCACAATGTGGGGGATGAGAGAGAGAGAGACATTTATGGTTTTAACAGTGATAATGGGTGTGATTAATTATGTATGTTTCATAGGATTAGTCCTCATCTCTGGCCGTACCTTGGCAGAATATGGGTTTTTTCATAGATATAAGATCGGTCATAATTTTTAGGAGTGGCAAGTCACATTCATGACCTCTTATTTTCTCGTAATCGAGCAAAATAAAAGCCAGGTCAGCAGTCCTATATTTCATCCCCTTTGAACAAAGATGTAAGCAAAACTGGAGAGACGCCCATGTTTCATTCCCTCGAAGACAACCAAGAGATCATTCTACAGCATATCTCCCTTATAAGCTTGACTTTTCTATGAACAAGACGAAGCATGCATCCGTCTGTTGCTATTATTTTCAACGAACCGTTTGAGCACTATTTGTTATGTACCAGTACGGCGTACACAGACCTGGATGGGGGATCAGGATTGCTGTTCAAATGTCAGCATTAGCTCAATCTCCAATGATGCATCACTCGATTTTGAATCGTGCGAACATGAAACTTGCCAATCTTTTTGCGAACAATGTCAAATGTTATTAGAAGGGAGGCTGGGTAACCAATGCATTGCAGCGAGTCAAGCTGTAACGTGCAGAATTCTAGTTCATTTGCTTCTGGTATTATTTTGATAAAAATAAAATACTTGACTATTTAGGTTTTGCCCAAAAACCATGGTGAAGTTCAGATGTATGCTGATGATCACAGGCATGACGAATACCTGTCGTTTCTGATTCCCAGACATCGATATATAAAAAAGCCTATAGGCTCTAGTTATGGTAAATTTCTAAAATCCAGTGGTGGTCAAATCATTTACGTAATAATTTCCCTGTATTCAGAAATGTTTTCTGTCCATTCTGCTTCTGAAATATTCATGGAATGTTGCAAGCATTTCCCCCTGATCTACAGAAAGAGCTCTGCATATCACATATCACAGCTGTGTTTGAAAATGTAAGGTGACAGGGGAGATAACCAAATAGAACTGTAATATACTAGGGGTGTACTGACAGTAGGAGGTACATGTATATAATATGATGCCATGAGAGGATGCATCCCAGCAGAGCTCCAGTCCATCTAACCATGAGGATTTTACATTGTATCTCGATACTCATTTTTACCCCTCGGCCAGTTTTGGTCATGGGGTATTGTCGTCTTATACGTCTGTCTGTTCGTACGTCAGTACATGAGCAAGATAGCCGGAAAACGGTTCCACTGAAGAATTCCAAATTTGGTATGCTTATTCACCTAGTCAAGGAACAGAAGCCTATTGAATTGGGACCTGATTGGGTGGAAACCTTGGTGGCCATCTTTAATTGTATGCAAAATGGATAATGATCCATATCTCGGAAACCATTCAACTGTTCAATACGAAAGTTGGTATACATCATCGATACATCAAGCAACTTTCAATGAAGTACCAAACCGGCTTTTCTGATTAGCTGGAAATCCTGGAGGCCATCTTTAATTTATGCAAAATCGATAATGATACATATCTCTGTTACCATTCAATTGTTTTATATGAAAGTTGGTATACATCATCGATGCATACAGATTTGACCGAAAACCTTGGCAGCCATCATTAATTTATGCAAAAACTTTAATGATATATATCTCGGATACCATTTCAGTGTTCTATACGAATCTTGGTATACAGCATCAATGTATCAAGAGGCTTTCAATTAATAACCACACCAGTTCCTCTGAGTGGCGGGAAGAATGAGTGGCCATCTTTAATTTATGCAAAATCATTAATGATCTCTATTTCTGATACTGTTCAAATGCTCGATGTAAAATTTGCTATACATCATTGATGCATCAAGAAACGTATGTAATGAATACCGGTTTCTCTCATTGGACGGAAACATTGGGGGTCATTCCTAATTGCAAAATTTTTGATAATCTATATTTCTGCTTGGTGTTCCTGACATCTTGGTTCAAATTGAATACATTATGAATGTACCCATAGCCGAGGGGTTTTCAGATGCGCAGCTTCGTATTGTTATTTACTGCTGAAGGATATGCTTTCTACTGTCTGGAAAAAGTGAATTTTTTTACAAATATTGGTAACATGCAGTGAAGACATTATTTTATCATTTCATCAGGTTCGTTTCATAATGAATGTCTGTCCCAGCGGTCACAAGTTATTATTTTTTTTAATATATAGATATGTGTGCAATTACACTAATGCACTATAGAGATCCTTGTTGAGAGGAATGTGCGAGACCACAAGTATGGCTCTTCGCCATGGGATGGAACATCAAAGAGTTAGTGGAATTATTCCAACAGCCTATTTTACATTTAAACAGCCCCGTTTCAGTGCCTAGTTAGTTTTTCTCATGAACACTTTTTCCAATGCTCTGTAATGAATCAAACTGACATGAGGAAATACATTTCAGAATATTTTTTTCCGCCTCGCTTCGCTCGCCAAATATGAAAACATTTCAATCTCTCTATGCTGAATCAAATAACAACGGGTCACCTGAAAAAGCACCACTATGACCGCATTCAGTGAAAGTAATTTGATTAAAGTGGTCGTAAGACCTCAAGTATAGTTTCCATCAAATGAAAGAACTTGGACCATTGCGAACAGTGTCAGAAAATATTTATTGTAATTTTTACGATTTTATTGCACAGAGTAAACAGCAAATAAAGCATGGTATTCTGTTGCAAGCATATCTAGGTCCAGTGGCGTCACACTGTCTTAATACATATATTTCAAACTTTGTATGCACTTTCGAATGCTTGATTCAAGCTTAATGTTTGCCTGGCACAGGAGGTAGATTAAAGTACCAAACAGATTAGGCTCTCTGAGGATCCTGTTTTGATCAGTGTCTGTAAAGCCTAATTTTCAAAATTCGAATTTCAATTTTTTTTTAAGTTTTTGTTGGGGTTGGGGTTTTGCTGGGGTGTGTTTGTTTGTCATCGCCGCCGTGTGACCAATAAGGTTAGGTGCGACGTTAAACTTCAAACAACCAACCAATCAAAGGTCACTGGCCTAAAAAAACAGGAAATCACTGAAGTGTTTGTGTCCGGTCTATATCTGTGAACGTTTTCACAGTTGCAATTTTTTGTGAGTGAAGACGATGTGTCGCGTACCAAAAGTTGAGGTCGAGGTCAGAGGTCAAAGATCACTGTTGCCTAGAATCAGGAAATCATTGATCATTGACAGTTTTCTATCTACAGTTCTAATATTTGGTGAGTGGATGCCCTAGGTGGGGACGATGTGTTGCATACCAAATGTAAGTCGAGATCAAAGGTCAGTGTGATTGAAAAATCAGGAAATGGTTAATAATTTCTATTTTTTTTAGAATGGATTCGATGGGGGAAATGGAAGTGTCGCATACCAAAAAATGGGTCATCAAAGGTCACTGTGACCCCAAAATAAGGAAATTATTTGAAATAACATTTTTTGTGTCGGTAGATAGGCCTTCATTCGGGGGGCACGATGTATCGCCTACCAAAATGTAGGTCAAGGTCAAGGTCACTGTGACCCCGAAATTGTTAATTTTTTTTGAATCCATTGAGAAATTACGGGGTGCCGTTTTGTCATGTACCAAAATTTAGATTCAGGCCAATAGTCAAGGTCACGGTGACCCCAGAATCAAGGTCAAATGTCGTGTGACCTAAAAGTCAGAAAATCATTAAAAAATACTAAATGTTTGTGAGTGGATTCGATAGGGGGAAATGAAGTGTCGCATACCAAAAGTTAGGTCAAGGTCAAAGGTCACTGACCCCAACATTAGGAAATTATTAAAAATAGCATTTTTTTGTGTCAGTAGATACATTAGGGGGACACGATGTGTCACTTACCAAAATGTAGGTCAAGGCCACGTTAACCCCGATATCGTGAAATTGTTAAAAATCATGATTTCTTTGTGTCCATTGAGAAATTACGGGGAGACGGTTTTTCAAGTACCAAAATTTAGGTCAAGGTCAATAGTCAAGGTCACTGTGACCCCAGAATCAAGAAATGTTTAAAAATTAATTTTTCGTGTGTCAGTAGATACATTAGGGGGACATGATGTGTCACGTACCAAAATGTAGATCAAGGGCGAACGTCAAGGTAACTGTGACCCCCAAAATCATGAAATTCATAAAAATCTGATACATTGAAGGAAAACGATGTGTCGTGTACCAAAATTTAGGTCAGGTCACAAGGTCAAGGTCACTGTGACCCCAAAATCAGGAAATCGTCAAAAATAACTTTTTTCTGCCAGTAGATACATTAGAGGGACATGATGTGTTGTATACCAAAATGTGGGTCAAGGTCACTGTGACCCCAAAATCAAGAAATCATTAAGTCACATTTTCATATGCATGTCGAAGACAAGGTTGTGTAATGCGATGTTGCGTTCTGTCCACCCATTAACATTTGTTGTCCATGTGATATCTCTAGTTTAAAGGTATGGATTGGTACCAAACCTCGAGTATACCGTACTCGCATGGCAAAGAAGAGCCATACATTTTGAGATCAGTTTGTCAAAGATCGAGGCCACAGTCCTCCAAAACTGAATCGTTTAGCTGATTAAATGTGTTAGGTTGGAATATTCAGATTTCTCTGCCCTACATGTATATGGCATTTGTCCTGTGGAGTTGTCTCCCATGTTCAAAACCGCTACATTTAGTTAAACTGTTATGAAGTAAAAACCATACATTTACTAATTTAACGGGGAGAGAGATCCTTTATGAACTTCATACCTGTTTATTAACTCAAGAACAAAAGTTTACTTCATCACTTTCTTCATTCATGAAAAATTCTCTCGCCTGAAAAAAAATCCATTTGCAGGAAAACTGCTATTTTCTTGTGTTTGACTATTGTCGATTTCAGCGTGAGATATGTGAGCTCTCGGATCTTGTTTCAAGGTTAACTAGTTACCCCAGTTAAGCCCATTCTAGCTTATCATTCATTATCAAACTTGGTATATGTTACATTCTCACAAAAGCACAAAAGCACAAAATCGTAGACCTTAGTAGAACATGATTAACCGGTTCTGGAACATGGGAGCCGTGGAAGCCGATGACGTCACTAAACCCCCCGAAAAATAGGTCACCATAAGTAGGTCACCATATATAGGTCACTAGGTCACCATAAGTAAGTAAGTAGGCCACTATGTCCCCATAAATAGGTCACCATATCCTCATAAATAGGTTGGGATGACAATTAGGGTAGTATAGTGTAACTAGGTTAGTAGGTCACTATGTCGCCATAAATAGGTGGAGGTGACGTAATATAGTCTCGCTATATGTGTTACGGGTGATGAACGGTTCCTCGGCGTGAAATGGTTGAACGGACGTTGTATGATGCTATAGCCAATGGTGGTCCGTCTGCGAATCTATAAGGCTAGCTCACACGGCACCATCTTCTATATTCACCATGAACACTACGGAGTCCACGTTGACTGATGTAAACTTTGAAACCCACAATGGGGATATTCTAGCTGAAGCATTACGTAGAACCAACGTTCAACTCCATCCTATTATCGATATCAATATAGGATCCGAAGACGATACCAACACAACTACCCGTGTCCAGAATCTGCTGACCTTGCCTGTAGCCTTTCAAAGCTTTATGGAGACGCAGCTGGAAACTGGAAATGATCTTCTTCAATCGACTTCGAATGACAGCGAGGACCCCGAAAACGTCCATTCCCAATAAAGACCCCTGTAATTCCATTTACGACATTCCATGGTGTCATACCTTTATCATAACTCTATGAGAGGATTTTTTGCATTCCTTTAGAAACCGTTGAATGCATCACTACTGTCGCTTTATCATGTCGGCAGAAGACAATCTTGACTACGCTGATATGTGGATTAAATTTGTGACATTGGGGGACAGAGAGTGCATTCTCTTCCAAACTCTTAATATTGCACAAAGCAACAGTACGGTGAACTCGACTAACAAATCACGTACAAGAGAAATGACTGTTGAGCTAATTTCACAGGTTACGCAGGTTACATGAATGAAGTAATGAGTGAAATTAGAATGATCATGGATGTCAGGGTTAGGAGGACTAAATGGCATGTGGTATGACAGACTAACATCAAACAAAATTAGAATAAAGCACCGGGTGACACTATCCCCCTCTTTGGGAAATATCGTCCCCGATATATACTTACACGTCCCCGATATATACTTACACGCCTATATGTTAGCGGTTCTCAGTATCAGTCTCATCTTCATCTGAATTTGGACTTAAGTGACCCAGTCACCCGATGATAACCATTGTGGTTTTCTTCTAGTACGACCAGACCGTCGCACTGGAGCTTGTACACGCTCCGGTTCCAGATCCGCTGTCGGCGAGTTACCAGGTGGGATATGCTCAGTCTGGACCTCCGATCGCGGAACGAACGCTGGCGCTGCTGGACGTAACAAGTTCGGGTTTCGTCCGACTGGTATCTTCCCGAATGTAGTCTCCGATTCAGATTCAGATTCTGTTCCCGTAGATTCGTCACATGGTTGCTCTCGCAGGAGCCTTGAGCGTCGGGGTTGTCTGGGTATAGATGGCACTAGATTAGTCGGACCTGGAAGAGATTGAACAGGTAAAAGTAAATTTCGATGCAACGTACGTTTTACCTTGCGGTCGCCGTCCTTCACCACTATGAACACGGGAATATCTTGGTTTGGCTGCGAGAGTACTCTGTAGGGAACCCTCTCCCAACGATTCGCAAGCTTGTGTACCCCTCTGACTCCAACATTCTTGACCAAGACCTGATCACCTGGCTTCAGGTTAGACTCGCGAACCTTCAAATCGTAGCGCTTCTTGTATTTAGAGGCTGATTTTTTCTGCTTCGGAAGTTGCAACACGGTAAGCGAAATCAAGTCTCTTGCGCAGTTGATCAGCGTACGTGGTTCTGTCATTTGTACCAGCCTCGTTCGGATTTATCCCCAGATAGGCGTCGATGGCTAACCGAGGGTGGCGTCCAAACATCAGGTAGAACGGGGACTGACCGGTACTCTCATGCTTTGCAGCGTTGTAAGCATGCACAAGCGCAGGGACGTAACTCTTCCAGTCACACTTCTGCTCGTCAGCAAGGGTGCCCAGCATGTTCAACAAGGTATGGTTGAATCTTTCACACATTCCATTGCCTTCTGGGTGGTAAGGAGTCGTCCGGCTCTTCTCTATACCTGTAACCTTACATAACTCTCTAATGACATTAGATTCAAAATTACGGCCCTGGTCACTATGAAGTTTCGCAGGAAAACCGTAATGTACAAAGAAATGGTCAAATAACATTCTGGCAGTTGTTTTAGCCGTCTGATTTGTTGTAGGGATAGCTTGGGCAAAACGAGTAAAGTGGTCAGTAATTACAAGGATACTTGAATAACCACCTCTAGAGGTTTCCAAGGACAAGTAATCCATACAAACTAATTCCATAGGTTGCGTTGTGGTTATAGTTACCAGTGGGGCCATCTTACCAGAATCACGAGACTTTCTGCAGATGCACCGCGTGCAGAAGCGTACCTTCCGTTCGACATCTTGTGCCATGCCTGGCCAGAAGAAGCGAGAACGCACCAATTCCAACGTCCGCTCACGACCTTGGTGTCCGACGTCATCATGGAGACCTTGAAGGACCATATCTCTGTACTCTGTTGGTAACACGACTTGGAATTGTAACCCACTATCTCGTTGTGTCTTACGATAGAGGACACCGTCCTTGAACATCAGTCTATCCCAGTCGTTCAGCAACAATCGCACGGCTCGTGTCTCGTTCGATCGTTGTCTCGTAGTCGGTTTCTTTCCCAACTGTAATAGGTGTACCACTCTCCCAATCACCTCGTCACGCAGCTGTGCTTTCGACCATTCGACAGTCTCCGTCAACAAAGGGAGGCAAACCTGTGCAGCAGAGGTCGCAACTGGATAATCAGTCTCCGCTGGCATCGTGAAGCCTAATGCTTCAACATACGGTTGATGATCATTCTTGTGGGCTCCTTGAGCAGCACAGATGGCCTTGATGACGTCATTTGTACACGTGGACATTCCCTCGTCATCGTCCTGGGTAAAGCAAGGATGGCGGGATAAACCATCGGCGTCACAGTGCGATGGGCCGCTCTTATACTGTATGTCGAAGTCGTAGGTCGAGAGCTCGGCAAGCCACCGGTGGCCGGTTGCATCCAGCTTGGCTGTTGACAGAACATAAGTAAGTGGGTTGTTGTCAGTTTTTACATTAAATTTGTGACCATACAAATAATCAGGAAATTTATGACAAACAGCCCACTTCAAAGCAAGAAATTCCCTTTTGTAAGCGGAGTAGTTCTTTTCGGAGTGTTTCAAACCCCTCCCAGCATACGCTATAACTCTATCGACGCCATCTTGTTGTTGGTAGAGAACGGCTCCCAAGCCGTCGGCGCTGGCGTCGACGTGGAGGATTAATGGCAGATTATAATCTGCATAGGCGAGCACTGGCGGCGTCGTTAACGCTTCGATGAGGGAATCAAACGCATGTTGGTGTCTCTCCTCCCAGTGCCATTGCGGACGCTTTGCGGACTTGTTTCCCTTTGATGGTTGACCGGTCAGCAAATCGTTCAAACACCGAGCGATTTTTGCGTAGTCCTTAACAAAACGCCTGTAGTACCCGGCAAACCCGAGAAACTTACGCAGTTCGTTGACGTTTTTCGGCGTGGGCCACTTCATCAAGGTTTCGATCTTGTCTGTATCAGCCTCAATGCCATCCTTGGACACGATATGACCCAGATACTTTACACGGTCTCTGAAAAACTCGCACTTCGCTGGATTCAGTTTCAGGTTGTGTTTCTCCAAACATCGGAAAACGGATTCTAGTCGTTGAACGTGTTCTTCAAACGTCCGAGAAAATATAATGACGTCATCCAGGTATATGAGACATTCTTTAAGGTTAAGATCTTTTAAGCACTTTTCCATAAGGCGCTGGAATGTGGCGGGGGCGTTCGTCAACCCGAATGGCATTCGGTTGCATTCGTAGAACCCGAGCGGTCCTACCGAAAAAGCAGTCTTTTGTTTGTCGTCCTCCTTGACCTCCACCTGCCAGTACCCTGATCTAAGGTCAAGTTTAGAGAACCAAACTGACCCGGCCAGGCAATCCAACGTCTCGTCAATCCGAGGAAGGGCATAGGAGTCGCGCACCGTGCGGGAGTTCAGTTTCCTGTAGTCCAAACAGAATCTAAGGCTGTTGTCTGGCTTACGGACAAGCACGACGTTCGACGAGTATGGGCTGCTCGACTCCCGAATGGCACCACACGCCAACATCTTCTCCAAATGTACACGAACTTCCTCGTATAATGCTGGTGGTATTCTCCTGTGTGGTTCCTTAAACGGCTGTTCATTGGTAAGGTTGATCTCGTGTTCCACCGTTCTGGTATGTTCCAGGTCAAGGAGATCGCGAGACATGATCCGAGTCCACTTCCGTAACACCTTATCAGCCTGGCACCGTTGCGTCGACTGCAGTGGACTGGAGTCAAGGTCAATACCAAGCACCGCGAGAGTGGGATCTGAAACCCGCTTACCACAGGCTTCTGGTACTGAAGTAGTTACATCCTTGTGGACAACAGACGCAACCAGCAACTGGCAAAGTTTAGCTTTAGGGGGAATAACTACTATTTTAGCAGAAATATTATACACCCTGACTGACAAACACGCGGTTGAGCCTTTCGACTTGAGGTCAACTACCTGTGGCCCGACTAATAAACCACCAGCCAGTCCTGTATTACCCTGTTCCACTACAGCAACTCTACTACCATCTTGTGGTGGACTATGTACCAGACCTTTCAAGGTCATTACACCATTAGCTTGTACCTCGATAGGCCTCGTGTTAGTAGATTTTACCATACCTACGTAACCTCCGTTTTGTATCAACGTGAACGCAGTTTGCCAAGGACCACAATTTTCCAGATTACTTGCGGTTGTGGAAAACAATTTGAGTACATTTGTTCCTACAATCATTGGTACCCCCTTAGTGTACTCTGTATCCGGCATTACCAATACCGGAACTACTTTACCAATTTCACTTCCAGGCAGAGCTAACTCAACCTCAACGTAGCCTTCAAACGGGAGAGTACTCCCACTAGCCCCATTAACTTCTAAATGAAAGTCGTCAAGTGAATGTACAGACAATCGTTTCAAATTCTGATCATAATAAGATCTGCACACAGTTGTCACCATTGACCCTGTATCAATGAGACATGGACAACTCTTACCCTCTACCATGACTGCAGACTCACACGAATCTCCAACTAAAGATTCCATAACGTCCGGGCATCTAGCTCCCTGACCCCCACTTCGCCCGTCAGTCGAGGTCATCTCAAGTTTAAAGGTTTAGGAGGTGATGTATTTTGTCTGCCATTTTGATTATACGGCGCTCCTCGACCACGGTCCCTGCCGTCAGCAGTGCGCCGACTACTATCCAACCTAGTCTCAATGGCGGACAGTCTATCCAAAATCTGTTTCAAGGAATCCGCGTTCGGTTCAGGTTCAGATTTTCGGTTTCTTGTAGATCGCTCTTCAAGACTTTTCAATCTGCTGCAAATCTCCTTTAGTTGTATTTCGACTCCATCCGAGCTACCGGAAGTTACGTTGACAACCTGTTGTTGAGATTTCTTACCCTTACCAGACTTTACTTTGTCACAGTCGGATAATTCTTTTTCAACACATCTAACTTCACGCAACAGCGCGTCATAATTGCGTATACTATCAAATTTGTGACGTGTAGCAGATTTTAACCTATCACTAAGAAGCCCGGTCCAAAACTTCGTGCGCAGCATGTCGTCCGAAGATCTTTCGCTTAAGGACCCCTTTTCGATAGCTCTCTGTAATAGCCCTTCCAGTCTACAACCCCAAGTGGCTACGGACTCTCCCTGTTTCTGCTCCTCCATATAAAAAGATTGTAACAGGGACTCGCAGGTGGCCACTGTACCGAATATACTTTCGAGTTTGTCAATAATGGCGTTTACATCAGCGGTTTCACCCAAATAATAACAAACCCTGCCAGCCTCACCGCGGAGCGATTTCCTGACAGCCTGCAGGATCACTTGTTCGGCGTAAATATCATCTCGTTGAAGACACCTAATTTCAAATTTCCAGAGTTCAAAGTTACATTCGGCTTTCGGAATTGGCTCAGACCCAGAAAATAATGAAATTTTTGGAAATTGATATGGGGTATGTACATTTTGATTATCATCCGACTTACCATCAGATTTACCACCAGAGCCATATTTACTCGGGCTACCAAATCCACCGCATGGGGAGATTTTATATTTCCCTGTATTCTTCAAGTAATCAATCATTTTCTGTTCATCCCCAAAAGAAATCAACTTACCACCGCCTACCCTTGTGTCATCCATCGATTTCGATGCACCTTCAGGCCACTCCTCGTCAGACTAATTCATATAATTGTAACTTCGTATAGATTCTCGCTCGCCCATTCATTAATTCTTTCCTGCTGTGCCCCTTGTTTATCCCTGAACCACGTCCGTCTGATGTATTCATATGTTCAATTTAGAACTACAGCTGTCCTCGCACGCAGAGCGGTCCGTTTAGAAGTTCATATAAGAGGACATGAATTTCTCTGTGTAAAGTAAGTCCTTGTGAGAAGCGCCTGACATTTACTGATCATGAATGCTTGCAGCACAAAACTTCGGCTTACACGATGTCCGTACGCGTGGTCCACTCGCTTGTATATGCGGTTTATGTTAATTGCACGAACGTGTTAGCTTGTAGCTAGTTACGTAACAACTTGGGTATAAAGGGACATCCCTGACCGGCTTCGGTATTCACCAACACGGTGTTTCACGTTGTAGCTGGGACCGTACCAATGCAGTCTTCACGATTGTATTTTACAGGTATGTTAACGTACAGCATGTTGCGCATACATGTACGCTATATTGTAAATGCTGAAACGTTCTTGTACTTTCATAATACACGGCTCCTATACTTGCTTTATATAATCGTTTAATGGACATTGCTGTAACTCTATAAATACTACAATATGGAATATAAATACTGGAATATGGACAAACGTGACCTAACTGTAAATGCATTATTGCCTTTAGCTATGTCATTGGCTACTGATTCACCAACACGGTGTTTCACGTTGTAGCTGGGACCGTACCAATGCAGTCTTCACGATTGTATTTAACAGGTGCTCGACAGGGAATAAATGTTTTGCAGTCTCCATAATTGGGTGTGTGTTGTATTTTCCCGTTCTCGAACAGTCTCCCGTGACAATTGCATTCGGCAATATTTCAGCTATATAGCGACATGGACAGAGGGTATGTACATGGATTGCAACAGAGTAAGAGTATGTATACATGGCCGTGAACAGAGTACATGTAGAATGACATGCACAGAGTACATTTACATGGACAAGGAACATGTGTATTGACAGAGTACATGTACATGAACAGATTACATGTACAGGCAAATAGTACATGTACAGGCACATAGTTCATGTGCATGGATATGCACAGAATACATGAACATGCGCAGAGTACATATATTCTGTGCATGGTGGCGTACCCTATGCCCTACGGGCTATAAGGTACAGAGTGCACCACAGGAGCGTTCGCCTGCACACGGCGACACACACACACACATAAACACAGGCGCATACACACACACATGCATACACACACACGCATAAACACACACGCGCGCAAACACACACGCGCGCGTACACACACGAAAGCACACACACATACACACAGACGCATACACACACACGCGTACACGCAAGCACACACACGCACACACACACGCATGCACACACGCACGCACACACACATACACACACGCATACACACATGCGTGCATATACTCATTGCGCATTGCGCCGCTAGGTAAATAGGGCCCGAAATGCGCTTTTATACTACTAATCCATCCTTCACTGCCTCAAAATGCCCACTTTCGCTACTACTCGTACTGATGACGTCATCGATGACATCACAGATGACAGGAACATACATCATATCGGGGTCTGCACCACGAAAGCTACAAGATGACACCCGACACGACGCGTTTGAACCAATAGTGGGCCAATTCTACACCAAATACCTTCCGTCACTTCCCCAAAATGCCCACTTTCGCTACTACTCGTACTGATGACCTCACCGATGACGTCACAGGTGCTGTGGACAGCCCTCATATCGGGGTCTGCACCACGAAAGCTACAAGATGACATCCCACACGACGCATTTGGACCAAGGGTGGTCCCTCTCTACCCCAAACGCACCCCCACGCACTCCCCAAATGGTCACTTTCGCTACTACTCGTACTGATGACGTCACCGATGACGTCGCAGATGAAATGGAAATCCCTCATATCGGGACGTACACCCCGAGAGCTACAAGACGACACCTCCCACGACGCATTCGGACCAATAGTGGTCCATATCTACCCCAAATACCTTCCTTCACTGCCCCAAAATGGCCACTTTACTTACTACACCCAACTGCGCAGGTTGACGCGACTTAAATAAATAAAAAACTTTAAACAATAAAAAAAACTCTACCCCACAAAAACTCCACTTCGACACCTCCCGCGACCAATTAGGACCAATAGTAGTCTATCTCTACCCCAAACACACCCCCACGCATACCCCAAAATGCCTGCTTTCTATACTACGGCCAGACTGCTCATGCGCAGAATATTGACAACAGACGATATATTAGTCCAGGCGGGTGCTCCTCCACGAGAGCTTCAACATAAGACCTCGTACAACACCATAGGACCATGAGGGGCTCACCTAGACCGCAAAACGTCTATTTCCATGATCTTTTCCATAATTCCCTGTCTGCGCATGCGCAGAATGTTGACAACTGACGACAGACTAGTCCAGGCAGATGCTCCTTCACGAATGCTTCACAACGATACTACGCTCGACTCAATCGGCCCACTATTGACCCACCTATTTCCATACGCTTTTCCCACAATTCTCTGCCTGCGCATGCGTAGAATGTCGAAAACGGCCAACAAACTAGTCCAGGTGGATGCCCCCTCACATATGCTTCACATTGATACCTCGCTCGACCCAATCGGCCCACTAGGGGCTCACCTAGACCCCAACACGTTCTTTCCAATGCACTTTTCTCATAATTCCCTGTCTGCGCATGCGCAGAATGTCGAAAACGGCCGAGACACTAGTCCAGGCGTATGCCCCCTCATATATGCTTCACATTGATACCTCGCTCGACCCAATCGGCCCGCTACCCCTAGACCCCAAAACGTTCCTTCTAATGCACTTTTCCCACAATTCCCTGTCTGCGCATGAGCAGAATGTTGACAACGGCCGAGACACTAGTCCAGGCGGATGCCCCTTCACATATGTTTCACATTGATATCTCATACGACTCCATCGGCCCATCAGTGGCTCATCTAGATCCCAAAACGTCTATTTCCATACACTTTGTCTACTGCGCATGCGCAGAATGACGACATTATTCCACCCCCACTCCAGCCCATCGGATGCCCCCTCACATATGCTTCACATTGATACCTCACTCGACCCAATCGGACCACTAGCGGCCCACCTCGACCGCGAAACGTCTATTTCCATACACTTTGTCTACTGCGCATGCGCAGAATGACGGTATTATTTCAACCCCACACCCAGCCCATCACATATGCTTCACATTGATACCTCACTCGACCCAATCGATCCACTAGGGACACACCTCGGTCCCAAAACGTCTATTCCCATACTCTTTTTATGCATTCCTCGTATATATTAACATTGGAAGTCAACCCACGGGACTATTTTCTGTCCGCGGAAGCAGACCGCATAACCACCAGACCGCATCACTGCGGAAGAATACAAGGTCAAAGGTCGCCGGAACTATAGCGGCCTTGCGGCCCAGAGGACAAAGGTTGTAAATGGCCGCTTCCTATACTTTAAGCTGCATTTTGTTTGCATGCAAGAGTTACCTTCCTGGAAAATAAGGACCAATATGCATGCTCCCTACTACTTACAGCATTGAAAATGATGCTGAAAATAAAGAATAAAAAGGTCAATGAGCTATTCCGCCAACAAGTTGAAGTGTTTAACCACACCATGGGAGTCCTGGTGGAGAACATTATTGAAGCTGGAGAGACTAGCGCTTGACTAAGTTTATGCAATGGAAACTCAGATGAAGGAATTTACGCTCTATGATACAGGCGTTTTTGTGACAAAGTGGTGGCAAACACCACATAAGTTCAGGCAGGCTCAAAGTTTTCCACCAACATTAGCAGCAGCTTAGTATCACAGTTTGCGCGTTTAATTTCAAATGCAGAAGTGGAAAGAGGAAGACCACCAATTACAGCCACACGAATGGGGGTGAACAATTCGAGAGGATATGCGGCCTCAGTCTCTGTGAAAATTGGTCTGCCAAGTGTATTTATGTATTTGGAGTATGCCAAGGACTGAGCTGTGCAAACTCGTCAAACCCAGAACTCGAAAAATTTGTTGATAATTAAATGATATCTTAGGATCTGCATAATTAGTTATCTTCCATTAAAAAAATTATCTTACACACAATGGATAAATAATAGTTGCTGAGCTGCATTTTTCAACAAGGCACATGTTTGTGTTTAACAGAGTGATAGTGAATTTGTAGGAAATCTTATCGCTGACAGACTTTACAGGTTGAAAAAAAATATATCAACGACATGAAAAAAAAGTTCATTTCATTTGGGAGAGAATTCTCTTTCGGATGATAATGCTAATGGCAATAATCTCAACTGCCTGGATATTACCACGTATGACAAGACTATGGTTTTGCTATCTACGTATACGAAAACGTCCACTGGGAATGTTTTCACCACCCTGGTCGGTTGTATCCAGAAAAGGTTTCCAGATGATAAACTGTCCTTATTCACGCCAAACCAATATTCTACCTTGATTATACGAGGAATTCTGGTCTATTCTATTATAAGAGAGCTATCTTAGTTTTGCGAAAAATCTTCACCAAATAAATTTTGTATACTTTCAGTATGTTGTTCTGGAGACATTAGAAAGGCATCAGTGAACAAAATTCTGACGCAATTTGCTATGAGTCCAGCTGAAAAACCATGCGATAACTAGTTCTGCTTTAGGACCAAACTTTAGAGAGGAAGAAAACGTGTCTGATGTCAAAAGGTCAAGACCAGGGTCACCGGAGTCGGAAATGAGGCAATAATGTATATTGAAGGGAAACTTATTCTTTCGCACTAAAATTGATCTGCAAGTTGTTTACTTTCACGCTTTATCGCCACGGATTAGTGACCATCAATTATTGACGTTGTTGTTTAGACCTACTTGGAGGAGGACCCATACGCCTTCTCCTTTAATGGTGGTGTACATGACGTCTAGACATATCTACTTTACGGTTATGTACGTACCATTCTATCCCAGACAAAATTAATTAATCATTCTGGTAACTCTATCCGTTGTTCATCCCTGAACCTACACTCTTAAAATGAAAGTGCAGTATTTAATATTATACATGGCAGTGTGACTAACGTCACAGGACCTACGAAGTAGGGTATGCATTACGACTCCGACGTGCACTGAACTCTTGGAAATCCCCCCGCCCGAAGTTGAAATCCTGACTATATTAAGATGGGCACAGCCCAAGTCAGAATCACCAGTGATTTTCATCTAAAATCACCAGAAATTTTCCTCAAAAGTAGGTCAGCTCAGAATTTGCTGGTAACAGTCTCCTAATGCACCTTCATGCAAAAAATCAAGGTTCTAATGTCAACGGTTCTCCTTTTTTTTGCCGACGAAAGGATTTAGTGCAGTATTTAATATTATAATTGTCAAAGGAATATGTTATATATCCAACATTACAGTGCTGTATCAGGAGCAATACAACACTTTACAATGCTGAATTTAACACATGTAAAGTGTTATATTGCTCGTTAAACAGCACTATAATGTTGGATATAGCACTTTTTATTTCAACACTTTCTGGACGTTTAAATATAACACTTCATATAGCGGTAATGTTGTCACTTCTTGGACATTTATAATGTTGAATACACCACTTTCATTTTAAGAGTGTATAGAAGCAGTTTGGCAGACATTCACCCAGGATATATTAAACAAGCTTTCATACGTCTTCTCCGCATGGTTTTGTCTAACTTCTCCTATGAAGTTACTTATCAAGAATTGAGGACGGATCCCACCAACTCCTTTGTTCGCCTCTCATCATATAAACTCGTTCAGATCGGGCCATTGTGTATGCAAACAAATGAGCAATATCATCTGTCCAGAGCTATAGTTGGGGATAGTTAGAGACATATCGAATGAAATGAATATGAAATAGGAATGAGGTGAAAGGAATGTGGAGTGAGAGAGATCCAGTTTGATCCAGTTTGATCCCGGGTGAGGTAATTGTTATTTCCAATAGATTTATAAGAACCTTTACAGAAACAACTCTACGATTGGCTGGATCTTCTCCCAGTTTTATCCACAGACCAATGAAAACCCCGGATTTCCATTTGAAAATTTGAATAGACCAATCAATTGCATTACAGTTGGAAGACTTCCCGTGATGCACTGCTGTTTCCATAATATGCCTGGACTATTCTGTTAGACGAATACAGACGAATTGACGGAGTATTGGCCCAAGACTGGTCTGGCGATGGTTCGGGTAACTTTTGTTGTTTTCATCGCTCTCGTTATGAGAAAAGGTGAGCCCAATTTCTTATCTTTGTTGGACAGATGATACCTTAGTAAACGGCTTCACTTGTGCGCTCATTCATAGTAGACGGCTTTATTTGTGTACTCGTTGATAGTAGACGGCTTGACTTGTCTACCGGTACTAACTAATAGCAGATGGCTTTACTTGTGCACTCATACATTGGATGCCTGGAATAAGAAAATAACTTAAATGGCTCCAAACGGTGTCTGAACTATGGTAAGATACTGTTTGGATTTGTACTGAATACAAAATCACTTTCTATCATGCTTCTGTATGCTCTAAGATTGAAATATTTGCTAGGCGTCACTACATCCAAGGCAGAGAACGGCGGGATTCATGAATTTCCGAAATGTCCCTCTATAGCCATTTTCCTACGAAGTAAGCTCTCATTTGCAAATTGTCCGGTAATGAGTGAGTGAGTGAGTGAGTGAGTCAGTCCATCCGAATCCTTTCGTCGGCAAAATAAGGAGAACCGTTGATGTTAGAACCTTGATTTTTGGCATGAACGTGCATTCGGGGACTGTTACCAGCAAGTTCTGATCTGACCTACTTTTTCATGAGAATTTGACCTACTTAGGTGACCTATAACATTACGCTTGGACCCTCAATTCATCACCATACTTCGTAGGTCCCGTGACGTTAGTCACACTACTCATGTATTTTGAGTTTAGTTAAACCGCTCCACACTGGCATATCCGCCAGAAGATCCAGCCATGTAATTGCGTAATATTTCTCGGCTGACACGTTTGTCGCAAGGAAAATTCGATAAACCTGAACACTTCCTGGCTACGTCAAACTGCTCTATTAGTCATGTTAAAATTACTAACTACGCGAGGCATGATTCCTGGCTTATACTGTAAGCTGACCATCTCCTCTCTATCCTCATCATTCACTCCAGCTAGTTATGTTACCTGTAAGCTGACCCCTCCTCTCTATTCTCATCATTCACTCCAGCTAGTTATGTTACCTGTAAGCTGACCGCCTCCTCTCTATTCTCATCATTCACTCCAGCTAGTTATGTTACCTGTAAGCTGACCCCTCCTCTCTATCCTCATCATTCACTCCAGCTAGTTATGTTACCTGTAAGCTGACCGCCACGTCTCTATCCTCATCATTCACTCCAGCTAGTTATGTTACCTGTAAGCTGACCGCCTCCTCTCTATTTTCATCATTCACTCCAACTAGTTATGTTACCTGTAAGCTGACCGCCTCCTCTCTATCCTCATCATTCACCCCAGCTAGTTACGTTACCTGTAAGCTGACCCTTCCTCTCTATTCTCATTATTCACTCCAGCTAGTTATGTTACCTGTAAGCTGACCGCCTCCTCTCTATCCTCATCATTCACTCCAGCTAGTTATGTTACCTGTAAGCTGACAGCCTTCTGTCTATCCTCATTATTTACTCCAGCTAGTTATGTTACCTGTAAACTGACCGCCTCCTCTCTATTCTCATCATTCACTCCAGCTAGTTATGTTACCTGTAAGCTGACCGCCTTCTGTCTATCCTCATTATTTACTCCAGCTAGTTATGTTACCTTTAAGCTGACCCCTCCTCTCTATCCTCATCATTCACTCCAGCTAGTTATGTTACCTGTAAGCTGACCGCCTCCTCTATACTCATCATTCACTCCAGCTAGTTATGTTACCTGTAAGCTGACCGCCTCCTCTCTATCCTCATCATTCACTCCAGCTAGTTATTTTACCTGTAAGCTGACCCCTCCTCTCTATCCTCATTATTCACTCCAGCTAGTTATCTTACCTGTAAGCTGACCCCTCCTCTATATCCTCATCATTCACTCCGCTAGTTAAGTTACCTGTAAGCTGACCGCCTCCTCTCTATTCTCATCATTCACTCCAGCTAGTTATGTTACCTGTAAGCTGACCGCCTCCTCTCCATCCTCATCATTCACTCCAGCTATTTATGTTACCTGTAAGCTGACCGCCTCCTCTCTATTCTCATCATTCACTCCAGCTAGTTATGTTACCTGTAAGCTGACCGCCTCCTCTCTATTTTCATCATTCACTCCAGCTAGTTATGTTACCTGTAAGCTGACCATCTCCTCTATTCTCATCATTCACTCCAGCTAGTTATGTTACCTGTAAGCTGACCGCCTTCTCTCTATCCTCATCATTCACTCCAGCTAGTTATGTTACCTGTAGGCTGAGCCCTCCTCTCTATTCTCATCATTCACTCCAGCTAGTTATGTTACCTGTAAGCTGACCGCCTCCTGTCTATCCTCATTATTCACTCCAGCTAGTTATGTTACCTGTAAGCTGACCGCCTCCTCTCTATTCATCATTCACTCCAGCTAGTTATGTTACCTGTAAGCTGACCGCCTCCCCTGTCCTCTATCATTCACTCCAGCTAGTTATGTTACCTGTAAGCTGACCGCCTCCTCTCTATCCTCATCATTCACTCCAGCTAGTTATGTTACCTGTAAGCTGACCGCCTCCTCTCTATCCTCATCATTCACTCCAGCTAGTTATGTTACCTGTAAGCTGACCGCCTCCTCTCTATCCTCATCATTCACTCCAGCTAGTTATGTTACCTGTAAGCTGACCGCCTCCTCTCTATTTTCATCATTCACTCCAGCTAGTTACGTTACCTGTAAGCTGACCCCTCCTCTCTATCCACATCATTCACTCCAGCTAGTTATGTTACCTGTAAGCTGACCGCCTTCTGTCTATTCTCATCATTCACTCCAGCTAGTTATGTTACCTGTAAGCTGATCCACTCCTCTCTATTTTCATGATTTACTCCAGCTGGTTATGTTACCTGTAAGCTGACCCCGCCTCTCTATCCTCATTATTCACTCCAGCTAGTTATGTTACCTGTAAGCTGACCGCCTCCTCTCTATTTTCATCATTCACTCCAGCTAGTTTTGTTACCTGCAAGCTAATCGCCTTCTGTCTATCCTCATTATTCACTCCAGCTAGTTATGTTACCTGTAGGCTGAAACTCTCCTCTCTATTTTCATCATTCAATCCAGCTAGTTATGTTACCTGTAAGCTGACCGCCTCCTCTCTATCATCATCATTCACTCCAGCTAGGTATGTTACCTGCAAGCTAACCGCCTTCTGTCTACCCTCATCATTCACTCCAGCTAGTTATGTTACCTGTAAGCTAGCCCTCTGTCTATCCTCATATTCACTCCAGCTAGTTATGTACCTGTAAGCTGACCGCCTCCTCTCTATCCTCATCATTCACTCCAGCTAGTTATGTTACCTATAAGCTGACCGCCTCCTCTCTATTTTCATCATTCACTCCAGCTAGTTATGTTACCTGTAAGCTGACCATCTCCTCTCTATTTTCATCATTCACTCCAGCTAGTTATGTTACCTGTAAGCTGACCATCTCCTCTCTATCCTCATCATTCACTCCAGCTAGTTATGTTACCTGTAGGCTAACCCCCTCCTCTATATTTTCATCATTCACTCCAGCTAGTTATGTTACCTGTAAGCTGACCGCCTCCTCTATCATCATCATTCACTCCAGCTAGTTATGTTACCTGTAGGCTGAGCCCTCCTCTCTATACTCATCATTCACTCCAGCTAGTTATGTTACCTTAAGCTGACCGCCTTCTGTCTATCCTCATCATTCACTCCAGCTAGTTATGTTAACTGTAGGCTGAGCCCTCCTCTCTATCCTCATCATTCACTCCAGCTAGTTATGTTACATATAAGCTGACCGCCTCCTCTCTATTTTCATCAGTCACTCCAGCTAGTTATGTTACCTGTAAGCTGACCGCCTCCTCTCTATTTTCATCATTCACTCCAACTAGTTATGTTACATATAAGCTGACCGCCTCCTCTCTATCCTCATCATTCACTCCAGCTAGTTATGTTACCTGCAAGCTAACCGCCTTCTGTCTATCCTCATTATTCACTCCAGCTAGTTATGTTACCTGTAGGCTGAACCTCTCCTCTCTATTTTCATCATTCAATCCAGCTAGTTATGTTACCTGTAAGCTGACCGCCTCCTCTCTATCATCATCATTCACTCCAGCTAGTTATGTTACCTGCAAGCTAACCGCCTTCTGTCTATCCTCATCATTCACTCCAGCTAGTTATGTTACCTGTAAGCTAACTGCCTCTGTCTATCCTCAATATTCACTCCAGCTAGTTTTGTTACCTGTAAGCTGACCGCCTCCTCTCTATCCTCATCATTCACTCCAGCTAGTTATGTTACCTATAAGCTGACCGCCTCCTCTCTATTTTCATCATTCACTCCAGCTAGTTATGTTACCTGTAAGCTGACCATCTCCTCTCTATTTTCATCATTCACTCCAGCTAGTTATGTTACCTGTAAGCTGACCATCTCCTCTCTATCCTCATCATTCACTCCAGCTAGTTATGTTACCTGTAGGCTAACCCCCTCCTCTCTATTTTCATCATTCACTCCAGCTAGTTATGTTACCTGTAAGCTGACCGCCTCCTCTATCCTCATCATTCACTCCAGCTAGTTATGTTACCTGTAGGCTGAGCCCTCCTCTCTATACTCATCATTCACTCCAGCTAGTTATGTTACCTTAAGCTGACCGCCTTCTGTCTATCCTCATCATTCACTCCAGCTAGTTATGTTAACTGTAGGCTGAGCCCTCCTCTCTATCCTCATCATTCACTCCAGCTAGTTATGTTACATATAAGCTGACCGCCTCCTCTCTATTTTCATCAGTCACTCCAGCTAGTTATGTTACCTGTAAGCTGACCGCCTCCTCTCTATTTTCATCATTCACTCCAACTAGTTATGTTACATATAAGCTGACCGCCTCCTCTCTATCCTCATCATTCACTCCAGCTAGTTAAGTTACCTGTAAGCTGACCCCTCCTCTCTATCCTCATCATTCACTCCAGCTAGTTATGTTACCTGTAAGCTGACCGCCTCCTCTCTAGTTTCATCATTCACTCCAGCTAGTTATGTTACCTGTAAGCTGACCGCCTTCTCTCTATCCTCATCATTCACTCCAGCTAGTTATGTTACCTGTATAAAGCTGACCGCCTCCTCTCTATCCTCATTATTCACTCAAGCTAGTTATGTTACCTGTAAGCTGACCGCCTCCTCTCTATTTTCATCTTTCACTCCAGCTAGTTATGTTACCTGTAAGCTGACCATCTGCTCTCTATTTTCATCATTCACTCCAGCGAGTTATGTTACCTGTAAGCTGACCGCCTCCTCTCTATACTCATCATTCACTCCAGCTAGTTATGTTACCTGTAGGCTGACCCCCGCCTCTCTGTTTTCATCATTCACTCCAGCTAGTTATGTTACCTGTAAGCTGACCGCCTCCTCTATCCTCATCATTCACTCCAGCTAGTTATGTTACCTGTAGGCTGAGCCCTCCTCTCTATACTCATCATTCACTCCAGCTAGTTATGTTACCTTAAGCTGACCGCCTTCTGTCTATCCTCATCATTCACTCCAGCTAGTTATGTTACCTGTAGGCTGAGCCCTCCTCTCTATCTTCATCATTCACTCCAGCTAGTTATGTCACATATAAGCTGACCGCCTCCTCTCTATTTTCATCATTCACTCCAGCTAGTTATGTTACCTGTAAGCTGACCGCCTCCTCTCTATTTTCATGATTCACTCCAACTAGTTATGTTACTTATAAGCTGACCGCCTCCTCTCTATCCTCATCATTCACTCCAGCTAGTTATGTTACCTGTAAGCTGACCGCCTCCTCTCTATCCTCATCATTCACTCGCTATATAGCTGAAATATTGCTGATGGCGACGTTAAACCTTAATTCTCTCTCTCTCTCTCTCTACTCATCATTCACTCCAGCTAGTTATGTTACCTGTAAGCTGACTGCCTCCTCTCTATCCTCATTATTCACTCCAGCTAGTTATGTTGCCTGTAAGCTGACCTCCTCCTCTCTATCCTCATCATTCACTCCAGCTAGTTATGTTACCTGTAAGCTGACCCCTCCTCTCTATCCTCATCATTCACTCCAGCTAGTTATGTTACCTGTAAGCTGACCGCCTCTCTATTTTCATCATTCACTCCAGCTAGTTATGTTACCTGTAAGCTGACCGCCTTCTGTCTATCCTCATCATTCACTCCAGCTAGTTATGTTACCTGTAAGCTGACCGCCTCCTCTCTATCCTCATTATTCACTCCAGCTAGTTATGTTACCTGTAAGCTGACCGCCTCCTCTCTATTTTCATCATTCACTCCAGCTAGTTATGTTACCTGTAAGCTGACCATTTGCTCTCTATTTTCATCATTCACTCCAGCGAGTTATGTTACCTGTAAGCTGACCGCCTCCTCTCTATCCTCATCATTCACTCCAGCTAGTTATGTTACCTGTAGGCTGACCCCCGCCTCTCTATTTTCATCATCACTCCAGCTAGTTATGTTACCTGTAAGCTGACCGCCTCGTCTCTATCCTCATCATTCACTCCAGCTAGTTATGTTACCTGTAGCCTGAGCTCTCCTTTCTATCCTCATCATTCACTCCAGCTAGTTATGTTACCTGTAGGCTGAGCTCTCCTCTCTATCCTCATCATTCACTCCAGCTAGTTATGTTACCTGTAAGCTGACCGCCTCCTCTCTAACCTCATTATTCACTCCAGCTAGTTATGTTACCTGTAAGCTGACCCCTCCTCTCTATCCTCATTATTCACTCCAGCTAGTTATGTTACCTGTAAGCTGACCGCCTGCTCTCTATCCTCATTATTCACTTCAGCTAGTTATGTTATCTGTAAGCTGACCCCTCCTCTCTATCCTCATTATTCACTCCAGCTAGTTATGTTACCTGTAAGCTGACCGCCTCCTCTCTATCCTCATCATTCACTTCAGCTAGTTATGTTACCTGTAAGCTGACCCCTCCTCTCTATCCTCATCATTCACTTCAGCTAGTTATGTTACCTGTAAGCTGACCCCTCCTCTCTATCCTCATCATTCACTCCAGCTAGTTATGTTACCTGTAGGCCGAGCCCTCCTCTCTGTCGTCATCATTCACTCCAGCTAGTTACGTTACCTATAAGCTGACGGCCTCCTCTCTATTTTCATCATTCACTCCAGCTAGTTATGTTACCTGTAAGCTGACCGCCTTCTCTCTATTTTCATCATTCACTCCATCTATTTATGTTACCTGTAGCCTGAGCTCTCCTTTCTATCCTCATCATTCACTCCAGCTAGTTATGTTACCTGTAGGCTGAGCTCTCCTCTCTATCCTCATCATTCACTCCAGCTAGTTATGTTACCTGTAAGCTGACCGCCTCCTCTCTAACCTCATTATTCACTCCAGCTAGTTATGTTACCTGTAAGCTGACCCCTCCTCTCTATCCTCATTATTCACTCCAGCTAGTTATGTTACCTGTAAGCTGACCGCCTCCTCTCTATCCTCATTATTCACTCCAGCTAGTTATGTTACCTGTAAGCTGACCCCTCCTCTCTCTCCAGTCCTCATCATTCACTCCAGCTAGTTATGTTACCTGTACTGACCGCCTCCTCTCTATCCTCATCATTCACTCCAGCTAGTTATGTTACCTGTAAGCTGACCGCCTCCTCTCTATTTTCATCTTTCACTCCAGCTAGTTATGTTACCTGTAAGCTGACCATCTGCTCTCTATTTTCATCATTCACTCCAGCGAGTTATGTTACCTGTAAGCTGACCGCCTCCTCTCTATACTCATCATTCACTCCAGCTAGTTATGTTACCTGTAGGCTGACCCCCGCCTCTCTGTTTTCATCATTCACTCCAGCTAGTTATGTTACCTGTAAGCTGACCGCCTCCTCTATCCTCATCATTCACTCCAGCTAGTTATGTTACCTGTAGGCTGAGCCCTCCTCTCTATGCTCATCATTCACTCCAGCTAGTTATGTTACCTTAAGCTGACCGCCTTCTGTCTATCCTCATCATTCACTCCAGCTAGTTATGTTACCTGTAGGCTGAGCCCTCCTCTCTATCCTCATCATTCACTCCAGCTAGTTATGTTACATATAAGCTGACCGCCTCCTCTCTATTTTCATCATTCACTCCAGCTAGTTATGTTACCTTAAGCTGACCGCCTTCTGTCTATCCTCATCATTCACTCCAGCTAGATATGTTACCTGTAGGCTGAGCCCTCCTCTCTATCCTCATCATTCACTCCAGCTAGTTATGTTACCTGTAAGCTGACCGCCTCTTCTCTATCCTCATTATTCACTCCAGCTAGTTATGTTACCTGTAAGCTGACCGCCTCCTCTCTATTTTCATCATTCAGTCCAGCTAGTTATGTTACCTGTAAGCTGACCATCTGCTCTCTATTTTCATCATTCACTCCAGCGAGTTATGTTACCTGTAAGCTGACCGCCTCCTCTCTATACTCATCATTCACTCCAGCTAGTTATGTTACCTGTAGGCTGACCCCCGCCTCTCTGTTTTCATCATTCACTCCAGCTAGTTATGTTACCTGTAAGCTGACCGCCTCCTCTATCCTCATCATTCACTCCAGCTAGTTATGTTACCTGTAGGCTGAGCCCTCCTCTCTATCTCATCATTCACTCCAGCTAGTTATGTTACCTGTAAGCTGACCGCCTTCTGTCTATCCTCATCATTCACTCCAGCTAGTTATGTTACCTGTAGGCTGAGCCCTCCTCTCTATCCTCATCATTCACTCCAGCTAGTTATGTTACATATAAGCTGACCGCCTCCTCTCTATTTTCATCATTCACTCCAGCTAGTTATGTTACCTGTAAGCTGACCGCCTCCTCTCTATTTTCATGATTCACTCCAACTAGTTATGTTACTTATAAGCTGACCGCCTCCTCTCTATCCTCATCATTCACTCCAGCTAGTTATGTTACCTGTAAGCTGACCGCCTCCTCTCTATCCTCATCATTCACTCGCTATATAGCTGAAATATTGCTGATGGCGACGTTAAACCTTAATTCTCTCTCTCTCTCTCTCTACTCATCATTCACTCCAGCTAGTTATGTTACCTGTAAGCTGACCGCCTCCTCTCTATCCTCATTATTCACTCCAGCTAGTTATGTTGCCTGTAAGCTGACCTCCTCCTCTCTATCCTCATCATTCACTCCAGCTAGTTATGTTACCTGTAAGCTGACCCCTCCTGTCTATCCTCATCATTCACTCCAGCTAGTTATGTTACCTGTAAGCTGACCGCCTCTCTATTTTCATCATTCACTCCAGCTAGTTATGTTACCTGTAAGCTGACCGCCTTCTGTCTATCCTCATCATTCACTCCAGCTAGTTATGTTACCTGTAAGCTGACCGCCTCCTCTCTATCCTCATTATTCACTCCAGCTAGTTATGTTACCTGTAAGCTGACCGCATCCTCTCTATTTTCATCATTCACTCCAGCTAGTTATGTTACCTGTAAGCTGACCATTTGCTCTCTATTTTCATCATTCACTCCAGCGAGTTATGTTACCTGTAAGCTGACCGCCTCCTCTCTATCCTCATCATTCACTCCAGCTAGTTATGTTACCTGTAGGCTGACCCCCGCCTCTCTATTTTCATCATCACTCCAGCTAGTTATGTTACCTGTAAGCTGACCGCCTCGTCTCTATCCTCATCATTCACTCCAGCTAGTTATGTTACCTGTAGCCTGAGCTCTCCTTTCTATCCTCATCATTCACTCCAGCTAGTTATGTTACCTGTAGGCTGAGCTCTCCTCTCTATCCTCATCATTCACTCCAGCTAGTTATGTTACCTGTAAGCTGACCGCCTCCTCTCTAACCTCATTATTCACTCCAGCTAGTTATGTTACCTGTAAGCTGACCCCTCCTCTCTATCCTCATTATTCACTCCAGCTAGTTATGTTACCTGTAAGCTGACCGCCTGCTCTCTATCCTCATTATTCACTTCAGCTAGTTATGTTATCTGTAAGCTGACCCCTCCTCTCTATCCTCATTATTCACTCCAGCTAGTTATGTTACCTGTAAGCTGACCGCCTCCTCTCTATCCTCATCATTCACTTCAGCTAGTTATGTTACCTGTAAGCTGACCCCTCCTCTCTATCCTCATCATTCACTTCAGCTAGTTATGTTACCTGTAAGCTGACCCCTCCTCTCTATCCTCATCATTCACTCCAGCTAGTTATGTTACCTGTAGGCCGAGCCCTCCTCTCTGTCGTCATCATTCACTCCAGCTAGTTACGTTACCTATAAGCTGACGGCCTCCTCTCTATTTTCATCATTCACTCCAGCTAGTTATGTTACCTGTAAGCTGACCGCCTCCTCTCTATTTTCATCATTCACTCCATCTATTTATGTTACCTGTAAGCTGAGCTCTCCTTTCTATCCTCATCATTCACTCCAGCTAGTTATGTTACCTGTAAGCTGATCATCTGCTCTCTATTTTCATCATTCACTCCAGCGAGTTATGTTACCTGTAAGCTGACCGCCTCCTCTCTATCCTCATCATTCACTCCAGCTCAGCTAGTTATGTTACCTGTAGGCTGACCCCCGCCTCTCTATTTTCATCATCACTCCAGCTAGTTAACAGCATTTGTAGTGACTGCAGTTCTTCTTTCTTTATTCTTTCATCAATCACTCCAGCTAGTTATGTAACCTGTAGGCTGACCCCTCCTTCTATTTTCATCATTCACCCAGCTAGTTATAGCATTGTAAGCTGACTGCCTCCTTCTATTCTCATCATTCACCCAGCTAGTTATGTTACCTGTAAGTTGACCATCTATCTCTCTCTCTATCCTCATCATTCACCCAGCTAGTTATGTTACCTGTAGGTTGGCCGCCTTCCTCTATTTTCATCAGTCTACCCAGCTAGTTATGGCATTTCCAAAGTTGACCGCTCTCTATTCTCATCATTCACTCCAGCTAGTTATGTTACCTGTAGGCTGGCCGCCTCCTCTCTATTTTCATCATTCACTCCAGCTAGTTATGTTACCTGTAAGCTGACCGCCTCCTCTCTATTTTCATCATTCACTCCAGCTAGTTATGTTACCTGTAAGATGACCGCCTCCTCTCTATTTTCATCATTCACTCCAGCTAGTTATGTTACCTGTAGGCTGAGCCCTCCTCTCTATCCTCATCATTCACTCCAGCTAGCTGTGTTACCTGTAGGCCGAGCCCTCCTCTCTATCGTCATCATTCACTCCAGCTAGTTACGTCACCTATAAGCTGACGGCCTCCTCTCTATTTTCATCATTCACTCCAGCTAGTTATGTTACCTGTAAGCTGACCGCCTCCTCTCTATTTTCATCATTCACTCCATCTATTTATGTTACCTGTAAGCTGACCGCCTCCTCTCTATCCTCATCATTCACTCCAGCTAGTTATGTTACCTGTAAGCTGACCGCCTCCTCTCTATCCTCATTATTCACTCCAGCTAGTTATGTTACCTGTAGGCTGACCCCCTCCTCTCTCTTCTCATCATTCGCTCCAGCTAGTTATGTTACCTGTAAGCTGACCGCCTCCTCTCTATTCTCATCATTCACTCCAGCTAGTTATGTTACCTGTGGGCTGACCCCCTCCTCTCTATTTTCATCATTCACTCCAGCTAGTTATGTTACCTGTAAGCTGACCGCCTTCTCTCTATTCTCATCAATCACTCCAGCTAGTTATGTAACCTGTAGGCTGACCCCCTCCTCTCTATTTTCATCATTCACTCCAGCTAGTTATGTTACTGTAAGCTGACCGCCTCCTCTCTATTCTCATCATTCACTCCAGCTAGTTATGTTACCTGTAAGCTGACCATCTATCTCCTCTCTATCCTCATCATTCACTCCAGCTAGTTATGTTACCTGTAGGCTGGCCGCCTCCTCTCTATTTTCATCATTCACTCCAGCTAGTTATGTTACCTGTAAGCTGACCGCCTCCTCTCTATTCTCATCATTCACTCCAGCTAGTTATGTTACCTGTAAGCTGACCGCCTGCTCTCTATCCTCATTATTCACTTCAGCTAGTTATGTTATCTGTAAGCTGACCCCTCCTCTCTATCCTCATTATTCACTCCAGCTATTTATGTTACCTGTAAGCTGACCGCCTCCTCTCTATCCTCATCATTCACTTCAGCTAGTTATGTTACCTGTAAGCTGACCCCTCCTCTCTATCCTCATCATTCACTTCAGCTAGTTATGTTACCTGTAAGCTGACCCCTCCTCTCTATCCTCATCATTCACTCCAGCTAGTTATGTTACCTGTAGGCCGAGCCCTGCTCTCTGTCGTCATCATTCACTCCAGCTAGTTACGTTACCTATAAGCTGACGGCCTCCTCTCTATTTTCATCATTCACTCCCACTAGTTATGTTACCTGTAAGCTGACCGCCTCCTCTCTATTTTCATCATTCACTCCATCTATTTATGTTACCTGTAAGCTGACCGCCTCCTCTCTATCCTCATCATTCACTCCAGCTAGTTATGTTACCTGTAAGCTGACCGCCTCCTCTCTATCCTCATTATTCACTCCAGCTAGTTATGTTACCTGTAGGCTGACCCCCTCCTCTCTCTTCTCATCATTCGCTCCAGCTAGTTATGTTACCTGTAAGCTGACCGCCTCCTCTCTATTCTCATCATTCACTCCAGCTAGTTATGTTACCTGTGGGCTGACCCCCTCCTCTCTATTTTCATCATTCACTCCAGCTAGTTATGTTACCTGTAAGCTGACCGCCTTCTCTCTATTCTCATCAATCACTCCAGCTAGTTATGTAACCTGTAGGCTGACCCCCTCCTCTCTATTTTCATCATTCACTCCAGCTAGTTATGTTACTGTAAGCTGACCGCCTCCTCTCTATTCTCATCATTCACTCCAGCTAGTTATGTTACCTGTAAGCTGACCATCTATCTCCTCTCTATCCTCATCATTCACTCCAGCTAGTTATGTTACCTGTAGGCTGGCCGCCTCCTCTCTATTTTCATCATTCACTCCAGCTAGTTATGTTACCTGTAAGCTGACCGCCTCCTCTCTATTCTCATCATTCACTCCAGCTAGTTATGTTACCTGTAGGCTGGCCGCCTCCTCTCTATTTTCATCATTCACTCCAGCTAGTTATGTTACCTGTAAGCTGACCGCCTCCTCTCTATTTTCATCATTCACTCCAGCTAGTTATGTTACCTGTAAGATGACCGCCTCCTCTCTATTTTCATCATTCACTCCAGCTAGTTATGTTACCTGTAGGCTGAGCCCTCCTCTCTATCCTCATCATTCACTCCAGCTAGCTGTGTTACCTGTAGGCCGAGCCCTCCTCTCTATCGTCATCATTCACTCCAGCTAGTTACGTCACCTATAAGCTGACGGCCTCCTCTCTATTTTCATCATTCACTCCAGCTAGTTATGTTACCTGTAAGCTGACCGCCTCCTCTCTATTTTCATCATTCACTCCATCTATTTATGTTACCTGTAAGCTGACCGCCTCCTCTCTATCCTCATCATTCACTCCAGCTAGTTATGTTACCTGTAAGCTGACCGCCTCCTCTCTATCCTCATTATTCACTCCAGCTAGTTATGTTACCTGTAGGCTGACCCCCTCCTCTCTTTTCTCATCATTCGCTCCAGCTAGTTATGTTACCTGTAAGCTGACCGCCTCCTCTCTATTCTCATCATTCACTCGAGCTAGTTATGTTACCTGTAGGCTGACCCCCTCCTCTCTATTTTCATCATTCACTCCAGCTAGTTATGTTACCTGTAAGCTGACCGCCTCCTCTCTATTCTCATCATTCACTCCAGCTAGTTATGTTACCTGTAAGCTGACCGCCTCCTCTCTATCCTCATCATTCACTCCAGCTAGTTATGTTACCTGTAAGCTGACCACTCCTCTCTATCCTCATCATTCACTCCAGCTAGTTATGTTACCTGTAAGCTGACCGCCTCTCTATTTTCATCATTCACTCCAGCTAGTTATGTTACCTGTAAGCTGACCGCCTTCTGTCTATCCTCATCAATCACTCCAGCTAGTTATGTTACCTGTAAGCTGACCGCCTCCTCTCTATCCTCATTATTCACTCCAGCTAGTTATGTTACCTGTAAGCTGACCGCCTCCTCTCTATTTTCATCATTCACTCCAGCTAGTTATGTTACCTGTAAGCTGACCATCTGCTCTCTATTTTCATCATTCACTCCAGCGAGTTATGTTACCTGTAAGCTGACCGCCTCCTCTCTATCCTCATCATTCACTCCAGCTAGTTATGTTACCTGTAGGCGGACCCCCGCCTCTCTATTTTCATCATCACTCCAGCTAGTTATGTTACCTGTAAGCTGACCGCTTCGTCTCTATCCTCATCATTCACTCCAGCTAGTTATGTTACCTGTAAGCTGACCGCCTCCTCTCTATCCTCATCATTCACTCCAGCTAGTTATGTTACCTGTAAGCTGACCGTCTCCTCTCTATTTTCATCATTCACTCCAGCTAGTTATGTTTGTAAGCTGACCGCCTCCTCTCTATCCTCATCATTCGCCAGCTAGTTATATTACCTGTATGCTGACCGCCTCCTCTCTATTTTCATCATTCACTCCAGCTAGTTATGTTACCTGTAAGCTGAGCCCTCCTCTCTATCCTCATTATTCACTCCAGCTAGTTATGTTACCTGTAGACCCAAGGCCCTCCTCTCTATCCTCATTATTCACTCAAGCTAGTTATGTTACCTGTAGACTGAGCCCTCCTCTCTATCCTCATTATTCACTCCAGCTAGTTATGTTACCTGTAGGCTGAGCCCTCCTCTCTATCCTCATTATTCACTCCAGCTAGTTATGTTACCTGTAAGCTGAGCCCTCCTCTCTATTTTCATCATTCACTCCAGCTATTTATGTTACCTGTAAGCTATCCGTCTCCTCTCTATCCTCATTATTCACTCCAGCTAGTTATGTTACCTGTATGCTGACCCCCTCATCTCTTTCCCCATCATTCACTCCAGCTAGTTATGTTACCTGTAAATTGACCGCCTCCTCTCTATACTCAGTATTCCCTCCAGCTAGTTATGTTAGCTGTGCCACAATGCCACGTGTTCCCTCATGTCGCTCGCTTGCACCATGTTGCCCCGCTTTCCCTCTTGTCACCCTTCTTCACCTTGTTGCCCCATGTTCCCTTCTGTCGCCCTTCTTTACTATGTAGCCCTGCGTTTGTTTCTGCCACCTTCATGCATCTAGTTTTCCAGCGTTCCCTCTGCCCCCACCCCCCACGCCTGTATCATGTTTCCCCGTGTTTCATCCTGTAGCCATTCTTTACTGTCTTGCTCCGTGTTCTCTCCAGTCGCCCTTCTTTACCCCCTTGCCCCAAGTTCCCTGTTGTCGTATTTCTGTACCAAGTTGCCGAATATTCCCTCATGTCATGTGCAGTGAAACTTTAGTCACGAAACTGAACGAATAGAATTTAAAAAGTTTTGGAGAAATTGAAGACCCGTGAATCAACAATGTTCATATATACATACAAGCAAGGTATCTCTTCCTGTTACGTTCTCTAGTAGTGACGTAGCATATCTTTCATGTTAGCTGAAGAGAAACTCTTCTTAGCCGATATAATAAGTAATCCTTCTTTCATTCTGATAGGTTGCGAAAGCCTACAGTGTCAAGACATACAAGGGAATGACATCATTTATCGGAGAGGAGAATGTTACAAATTTTATGCCAAGAAGAAGAACATTGATAAAGCGAGAGCTACCTGTAAGAGACATAACGGTATACTAGTGACCGTAGAAAACAGAGAGAAGGAGGCATTTGTCCTTGAACAGTTGAAACAACGATTTGGTGATGGATGTTATTGGTTGGGCATGAAACGAGAGGTGGCCGAAGACTGGGAGTGGGGTAGGTCACTTAATCATCAACCTACTGACTGGAAGTGCAACGGGAGACGGATATAGCCTGGGAGTGGGGTAGGTCACGTTGACATAAAACTACTGACTGCGAATGCATAGGAGACAGATATAGACTGGGACTCGGGTAGGTCACTTGTCATCAACCTTCTGACTGTGAATGAAACAGGTGACCAAACACTGGGAGTTGGGTAGATCACTTAGTCATAAACCTACTGACTTGGAGTAAAGTAGGTCACGTAATCATCAACCTAGTGACTGGGAGTTGGGTAGGTCACTCAATCATCAACCTACTTACTGGGAATGGAGTAGGTGACTTAATCATCAACCTACTGACTGGGAGTGGAGTAGATCGCTTGATCATCAACCTACTGACTGGGAGTGGGGTAGGTCATCATACTACTGACTGGAAATGCATTGGTACACGGATATAGACGGATCACTTAATCACCAGACCACTGGCTGGGCATGAAACGGGAGATGGATAAAGACGGGGAAGCGGGGTAGGTCACTCAATCATCAACCTACTGGCTTGGAGTGGGGTAGGTCACTTAATCACCAGTACTAGGCTGGGAATGAAACGAGATACGGATATAGACTGGGAGTGGGGTAGGTCACTTGATCATCTACCTACTGACTGAGAATGCAGTGGAACACGGATATAGACTGGGAGTGGGGTAGGTCACTTAATCGTCTACCCACTGACTGAAAATGCAGTGGAACACGGATATAGACTGTGAGTGGGGTAGGTCACTTAATCGTCTACCCACTGACTGAAAATGCAATGGAACACGGATATAGACTAGGAGTGGGGTAGGTCACTTATTCATCCACCTACTGACTGAGAATGCAATGAGACACGGATATAGACTGTGAGTAGGTTTGGTCACTTCATCATACTACTGAGAATGCAACGAGACACGGATATAGACTGGGAGTGGGGTAGGTCACTTGATCATCTACCTACTGACTGAGAATGCAGTGGAACACGGATATAGACTGGGAGTGGGGTAGGTCACTTAATCGTCTACCCACTGACTGAAAATGCAGTGGAACACGGATATAGACTGTGAGTGGGGTAGGTCACTTAATCGTCTACCCACTGACTGAAAATGCAATGGAACACGGATATAGACTAGGAGTGGGGTAGGTCACTTATTCATCCACCTACTGACTGAGAATGCAATGAGACACGGATATAGACTGTGAGTAGGTTTGGTCACTTCATCATACTACTGACCGAGAATGCAACGGGACACGGATATAGACTGGGAGTGGGGTAGGTCAATTAATCATCACACTGTTGTAGAGGTAGCTATACGCTGGGAACTGTTAATCCCTGGTATGCCGAAATGAACCGTATGCCAGGAGATTGCATCATTCAGGCTAGTGTCGATTAGAACCGCCTCAAGCCGGTTTTGGCCCGAAGCTAGAAGTTCGGGAAGCTTCGGTGCATGCACTGTGATAGTCAGATGAGGGTTGAGACTGAGAGAGATGGGACGTGAATTCGAGTGGTGGAGGGAGAATTTTAACGGGGGATATTTTAGCTTTATATTACTCTGGATGTTGCTAAGCGGGGCACACCTCTACATCAACTGCTGTCAAAAGTGAAATAATTTTGTTCACGGTTGAGAACCCATTTAGGCCTGTGAAATTGATAGAACTTCGGTAAGCAAACGCGGCATGGAAGTCGGCCATTTCTTCTCTTTGTTCGCGTATACCCACCTTCCCTATTTTCGGTAGGTCCGTCATATATGATACCGTCAATCGGGTACAGTATGCGTGCAATATACTCGCTCCTTTTCAATACTTGGTTGAATGGTTCCCCACACGTAGTCACCCATGTTGTAAGGGATTGACGTATCATACATGACAAATAGACCCAATTTTCTTGGCCGGCTTTCCACGGGTAGATTGTATGTTGAATTGTTTTACCGGGAGAAGGCCATCCTGACATGTGAGCTATTCTAGCAGACAATTCTGTACAAATTCTTGCACGGCTCACAGACTGTTGATTGAAGAAGGTAGTTTAGAACAGGGTTTCCTTTGTTCCGGCTGGTTGGCCTAGGCAGTAGTAAATTTGGCAATATTGGGAGCACACAGTCTTGTGTGATATCGCGGTTGATCGTTTCGCCTTTCTTCGTTGGGAAACTGTGTTCAGTCCGGTCCGTGCTATTAAATATTTTTCTGGTTTCTAGCCGGCTGAACTTTTCAACATTGCTTGGAAATCGTGTATCTATTCCATTCAAGGAACTTGGTGTCGCCGTATATACAGTAGTATTGCCATGTGATAAACACGCGGTGCTATTAGTAAGGCCTACGCGGTGATAAATTCGCCACTATCGACAACAGATAATTTTGTGTGATATAGCAATTGATCGTTTCGCCGCTCTTCGATGGGAAATCAGTTGTGTTCAACTCGGTCTGTGCTATTAAATATATTCCTGTTATTTAGCCAGTTGAACTAGCCAACATTTTCTTGGAAATAGTGTATTATTCTATTCATTTATTGAACTTGGCGTCGCCGTATATACAGTATTATTGTCCTGTGACAGACGCGCTGTGTTAGTAGTAATGTTATTTGGATCGTTCGTGGCCAATGGGTCAGGGTTGGTAAAAGCCGGATAAATTGACTCAGTTGTTTATTGAATGCGATTTGAGCCTGGTAGGGCTGTATAATTTTCAAATATTTGTACTGCGTTATCATATAGAGCTAGTGTATAGGGAAATTTGAATTTTTAAGGTCTTTCTCCATCGTCGCTCCAGGTGTTGCTGTGTTATGGTGTCTAAATGCTTTGTTATTGTGGATTGACTTTTGTATGAGAGATTTCTGCTATGTGGTAGTGTTAATGTCTGATAGAAGATTTTGAAGTAAAGTTGATACCGGCGTTTGTGAGGAGTTTTATGGGGAATACAATTGAGGATTAATAGTAAATGCTCAGATTATTCGCGGCTCAATTTAATTTGAGAACGGTTGACTTTTTAGCCCACCATCACCAGATGGTGGGCTGTTCAAATCGCTTTTCGTCCGTGGCCCGTCGTCCGTCCGTCACTGCGTCCGTAAACAATTCTTCTTATCGCGATTTCTGAGGAACTGCTTTATGGATCTTTCTCAAATTTGGTCCACAGGTTCCCCTTGGGGTCTAGTTGTGCAAGATACCCTTTCTGGTCCGATTCGAAAATCCAATATGGCCACCAGGCAGCCATCTTAGATTTCCCCATGAAACCTTGTTATCGCGATTTCTCAGGAACTGCGGCATGGATCATTCTCAAATTTGGAACACAGGTTCCCCTTGGGGTCTAGTTGTGTAGGATATCTTTTCTGGTGCGATTCGAAAATCCAATATGGCCACCAGGCAGCCATCTTGGATTTTCCCATGAAACATTGTTATCGTCATTTCTCAGGAAGTATTGCATGGATCTTTCTCAAATTTGGTACACAGGATCCCCTTGGGGTCTGGTTGTGCAAGATACCTTTTCTGGTTCGATTCGAAAATACAACATGGCCACCAGGCAGCCATCTTGGATTTCCCCATGAAACCTTGTTATCGCGATTTCTCAGGAACTACATCATGGATCTTTCTCAAATTTGGAACACAGGTTCCCCTTGGGGTCTAGTTGTGCAAGATACCTTTTCGGGTCCGATTCGAAAATCCAATATGGCCACCAGGCGGCCATCTTGGATTTTCCTATGCAACTTTGTTATCGTGATTTCTCAGGAAGTACTGCAGGGATCTTTCGCTAATTTGGTACAGAGGTTCCCCTTGGGGTCTAGTTGTGCAAAATGCTTTTTTGCGGTCCGATTCGAAAATCCAATAAGGCCGCCACGTGGCCATCTTGAATTTCCCCTTGAAACATTGTTATCGTGAATTCTCAGGAAATATTTCATGGGTCTTTCTGAAATTTGGTACACAGGTCCCACATGGGGCCTAGTTGTGCAAGATACCTTTTTGGGTCCGATTCGAAAATCCAAGTTACTCTTCAAATTAATACGGTATTCTCAATTTGTGACGTTACATCACAAGAGTCGACGGATCAAACGGTGGGGCATATTCTATATATTGACTATAGAGAATATCCACACCTTCACCTTCCATATCAAGGAGTTCGAATAATTCGGAATTAAAATGTATTTCTTCAAATTTTAAGTCAGTTTTCTTTAGTCCATGCAGTTCCAAGTGAACTGCCGGCGGGGCGGCTACATGAAGGGACGTCACTCGTGTGACTCAACGTCACAACTCGACAACTGTATACACTACTGCATGTTTCGATCCAGGGGAGATAATCACTATTCAGGCACCTTCGAAGTTTCAACATTACTGCGCGGACCGGATCCCTTCAGTATTAAGTATTGTACCATCTTATTATTTTCGAGCATGGTATCTTAAAAGCGATATGTCAAACTAGCCCGGTAAACAGAATAGAATTAGCATTCGTTCCTAATTATAAAATCTTAAGTATGTTTCATAGCTCATGCCAAAGTGTCAAAGAAATTTGTCTTCGCTTCCAGTACCCAATAATGACACGTGCAAAAAAATAAATAAAAAAAAATACTACAAAACGAAGACGAAGGATCCTCCGTACATGTACATTCATTTTCAGACTAACTTTGCTCATTTCGCTTGTATTATGACAACCGACATAAGTACAGTCTCTAGAAATCTTGAAACTCTTGAAACTTCAGTTTGTTTTTCAGGGTGCCTTTTTCGATCTTTTTCGCTCAGATTCGAAATTCTGTAAACAGAATTACAAATCGATCGTTTGTTCTTAGTAACAATGGACAAAACGATCCTCTTGTCATTAGCTTGCAATTATCGGATAATGGTGGGCGCCAAGATTTTCGTTTTTATCTGCTAACGTTTTTCCTATCCTGATAAAAGGGGAAAGCGTTTTTTCTTTGCGTTTCAAGATGTTACCTGAACGATTGGTCCCTAATTTTTATAGTTCCATTTATGTCTTAGTGTTCGTGATAGTCGAATTTGTCGGCTGTTAACTGGTCGGCTAAAAAAATCGCTCATTGGAATGATTTTCTGGATTAATCCAGATATATATATTGCGTACATTTTGGTTGTCCAATACGTGATTTTGATTGCTCAGTTGATAGTTTTTGTGTGAGCTTGATACCTGTGGAGGTATAGCGGTTATGGTTATGTTCTTCCTCTACAGATATTCTCTCTCTGGGGTAGCCGTTGGCTGGGGCGGGTGTGTGCTGGGTCATCGGGTCTGAGTGCAAGCACACTGCTGGCTCCTCGTGAATTCGTCCCTGTAGGTTCCCTCTCTACCAGAAAGTGTTGGCCGCTGGAGAAGGCGAGCCTTGAAATTATCAGGGGAGAGAGAATGGGGAGCTCAGTTTACTACGGAGCCGTAAAAGGGACATGCTCCGATCCGCACTTATTAACTGCGGACATCGGAGGTATACTCCCAGTTAATAACTACGACCCGCACTTATTAACTGCGACACTAAGTTATTAACCGCGACCGGCACTTAGTAACTGAGGGTTGCAGTTAGTAAGTGCGGGCCCCAGCTAATAACTGGGGGTCGCAGTTAATATAACTGCGGATCAGAGCATGTCCCTTTTACGGCTCCAGGGAGTTCGGAGGTATACTCCCAGTTAATAACTGCGACCAGCACTTACTAACTGCGACCGTCAGTTAGTAAGTGCGGGTCGCAGTTAATACCTGAGGGTCGCAGTTAATAACTGGGGGTCGCAGTTAATAAGTGCGGATCGGAGCATGCCCCTTTTACGGCTCCGGAGTTTACCGCCTGAACAGTTGGTGGTTTATTGGCTTGTCCCAGCCGTGAATTGCATGGTGTTCTGGTGTTTATTGTGGCAATGTAGATAGTATGATGGCCTGTGGATTATTTTTGAGAATTAAAGTGATCAGTCCCATGAGGCTGACCATTAGAGTGAGATTATCTTTTATTTATTGCGGCCATGAAGCTGGTAGACTGGCCTGCGGATTATATTTTCGAGAATTAAAGTGAGCAGTCCCATGGGGCTCATTGTATTTATTGCGGCCATGTAGCTGGTAAAAAAAAATTCCGAGGTTTATCTCCTAATTAGGAGAAAATTATCTCCTACTTAGGACTTATTATCTCCTAATTAGGACTTATTATCTCCTAATAAGATTATTTTTTTTCACACTGGCACTAATACGCTTCCGTAGGACTGCGGAATATATTTTTGAGAATTAAAGTGATCGGTTCCATGAGGCTGACCATTAGAGTGAGATTTTTAGTGGGTAATTATAGACAGTCTGTTAATGAGGCTGAACTAATGGGATGGTTACCATTTTATTGAAGTTGGGTATTTTTTTTTGTACACTGCATGTTACGGATTTTGACACATGTGATATAACATGGAAAATTCACTTTTTAATCTCGCATTTTAGTAATTGTTGGAAGCGCTGGAATGACGAATGCCTGGGATAGGAAAGGGTTCTAGCAGGGCGAAGTAAGATCTTCGCCAAAAAGAAAACGGGGAGGGGTCTTGAAGAGATAGCTATACGTCCGGAACTATTAATCTCTGGTATGCAGAAATGAACCGTATGCCAGGAGATTGCATCATTCGGGCTAGTTCCGATTAGAACAGCCCCAAACCGGTTTTGGCCCGAAGCTAGAAGTTCGGGAGGCTTCGGTGCATGCACTGTGATAGTCAGATAAGGGTTGAGACTGATAGAGATTGGACGTGAATTCAGATGGTGGAGGGAGAATTTTAACGGGGGATATTTTACAGGCACGGCGGAACAGTGGGGGGAGGGGGGGCATGGCCCCCCCAATATTTTCAGCAAAAAAAAGAGCAAAAAAAAAGAAGAAAAAAGGCAGAAACAGATAAAAAAAAGCGAAAAACCTATATCTGTATTGAATGCAGATTTTACTTTTCAATAAGCATGAGGGGCACCCATGCTCATTCCATAATCCCAATTAAGTCATGTTTCGTATGCTTAATCCAAGCCATGACGGATAGCTTGTA
>JAVTVY010009453.1:0-48225 GCA_036873755.1 Hanleya hanleyi
GGGGGTCGAATATCTTTGCCCCCCCCCCCCCCCCCACTTTTCGGCACTCATAACTGACCATGTCCCTACATAAAAATTACAGATAGAAGACCAGGACGTGTGGTGGTGTGTTATATAGGCCTGTTATTGGTTCTAATGCTCCATGATGTAAAGGTCATCGTTTTTTATGTGTTTTCTTATGTGTTAAATATAACTAAAAAGTCAAATGGATTCAGGCATGAAGTATGATTTTTTCAATATCGATGCGTGCTTATAAATGGGAAACAAACATGAAAATAGAACCATAAATCTGCATACATTATGTTCGAATTTATTTCCGGGAAAACGCTTAGAACGCATCTCCGGAGATCTGGGACTTCGGAGCTTCCGGGGCCTAGGCGGCCCCTGGACCCTCGCCTGTTGGGCTGTGAGGATTTCCTTGTTTTATCTTCGTGTGAATGAATCGTACGGGTAGGCATATTGGTTTCCCTTCCAAGAACTAAAAGTCATCGTTGTATGCTTTAAATATAACTAGAAAGTCAAATGGATGCAGGCATGATGTGCGATGTTTTCAATATCGATGCGTGCTTATAATTGCGAAAAGAATCGTGAAAATAGAACCATAAATCTGCATGCCGTATGATCAGTTTTATTTCCGGGAAAACGCTCAGAACGCATCTCCGGAGATCTGGGACTTCGGAGCTTCCGGGGCCTAGGCGGCCCCTGGACCCTCGCCTGTTGGGCTGTGAGGATTTCCTTGTTTTATCTTCGTGTGAATTAATCGTATCGGTAGGCATATTGGTTTCCCTTCTAAGAACTAAAAGTCATCGTTTTGTATGCTTTAAATATAACTAGAAAGTCAAATGGATGCAGGCATGATGTGCGATGTTTTCAATATCGATGCGTGCTTATAATTGCGAAAAAAATCGTGAAAATAGAACCATAAATCTGCATGCAGTATGATCAGTTTTATTTCGGGGAAAACGCTCAGAACGCATCTCCGGCGATCTAGGACCCCGGAGCTTCCGGGGCCTAGGCCGCCCCTGGACCCACGCCTGTTGGGCTGTGATAGTGGGCCCCCCACTTTCAATTACGTTCCGACGCCACTGATAAGTTAAATATATAGCAATAGTATATTCGTTCTCGACTTGAAAACATGTACATTCTACTGATGGTGCCTGTACGCGTGAAGTGTTTACATTTGAAATTGAAGTTTAGAAATGGAGAAAATATATGTAGTTTATCAAGAGATGTAAGCAATATTTCTTCCTTGCCTTAATTAAACAAAAAAACAGAATTCATCGGGCAAGAAAGGACAATTCATATAGAATATTTTGAAATATATATATAATGAAATTACGAGAAATACGTGGAATGTGAAGATAGAAGTTTGAAGAAGGAAAAACTGCCAACAATCACATATTTAAGTTAATGATATCTTAATATCGGAAATATTACTCGAACTTGACACAATTTTCATATACGTCTGTGAAATCATCATAGGGTCAAAGTCCCAACCACCATCATACAGCCAGACGACGGAAGTACTTGGCTTATTGACACACATTTCCAAAGAGGAAGTTGTCAGCTTTATATTTTATTGTTCTTTCGAACATCCGGATTTTAACAGCTGTGACCTACTTCGTCATTCTTTGGTCAACCATGATTTTAAAAACTTTAGACATGAACACGATGACGACAGGTTCTCTGATAGCTCTACACATGACATACAATATAAAACAGTCAAGTAACAATATCAACTGACTACGGTGATGTTTGTTTTATAGTTAACTTAATAATACAGAATAAGTCTTACTTGTTTATAGACTGTCGTCAAATGCCCTCCCGTGTATCTGTGTATTGCCGTACCGGTGGTGACATAAAATTCTGAAGAATAAGATCGAGTATATATTTTAGATTTAAATGCATCAACAGAATTATTTACTAAAACATGCAACACCGTGCATTTCTTATTCCAAAATAACTCCATTTGAAATCAACAACCAGAAAAGCTTCTAATATCTCTAAATCATTTTGTCAATCACAGCCAGAAAAATCCACCAAAAAAGGTGATGAGAGCGTCACCAATATGAGGTGATGATATACAGCCCTCGCCAAATTCCATCATCACCAATAAATGATGGCCCTCGCATATGATGGATAAATAAATAAGATTTATTCATGCTTATTAGTAAGCATCAATAATCGAAATTATTAACAGATCTATACTCAATGCTCCTCACCATGTATCGACGTTGACCTGACCAAACCCCGACACAATTTAATGGTGATGATGAATTGACCTCGTCACCCTTTGCCATCACCAATAAATGATGATGAACAGGCCTCATAAACAATTAATGGTACTATGCCATCACCATATTTCTGGCAGTGTGTCTGGTTTGTGTGATATTTGGCCAAGATGGGAGATGATTGAAAACGTGAACAAGAGCCCAAGGGGCTTCAATATACGCCCGTATATCGGGAATTACATTGGTCCAAATTTCAAGGTTGTTTATAGCCTTGATTCCAATTGGTAGCTAGCAATCCAGAGAAAGGTCTACGATTTTGTGCTTCTGAGAATGTAACATATATCACATCTTATAATGAATGATAAACTAAAATGGGCTTAACATGAGCTGAAAAAAGAGCCGAGAGCTCACATATCCCACACTGGGATCGGCAATAGTCAAACACAAGAAAATAGTAGTTTTCCTACAAATGGATTTCTTTCAGACGAGAGAATTTTTCACGAAGGAAGAAGAAAGTGATGAAGCAAACCTTTGTTCTTGAGTTAATAAACCATGTAAACAGGTATGAGGTTCATAAAGGGGTCCTCTCCCCATTATGTAAATTAGTAAAGTATGGTTTTTATTTCACAATAGTTTAACTAAATGTAGCCGTTTCAAACATGGAAGACAACTCCACAGGACAAATGCCATATACATGTAGGGGAGAGAAATCTGTATATTCCAACCTAACACATATAGTCAGCAAAACTTGATTCAGTTTTGGGGGACTGTGACCTTGACCTTTGAAAAATTGATCTCAAAATGTATGGCTCCTCTTTGCCATGTGAGTAAGGTATACTCAAAGTTTGGTACCAATCCATACCTTGAAACTAGAGATATCGCATGGACAACTAATGGATGAATGGACAGAACGCAACATCGCATTACACGACCTGGTCTTCGACAGGCATATGAAAATGTGACTTTTAATGATTTCTTGATTTTGGGGTCACAGAGACCTTGACCTACTGACACAAAAAAAAAAAAATTCTAAAGATTTCTTGATGTTGGTGTCACAGTGACCTTGACTATTGATCCTGACCTAAATTTTGGTACATGACAAACCGTCTCCCAATGGACACAAAAATCATGATTTTTAAACAATTTCTCAATTTTGGGGTCACAGTGACCTTGACCTTTGATCTTGACCTACATTTTGGTACGTGACACATCGTGTCCCCCTAATATATCTACTGACACAAAAAAATGCTATTTTTAATAATTTCCTAATTTTTGGGTCACAGTGACCTTTGACCTTGACCTAATTTTTGGTATGCGACACTTCATACCTTGAATCGACTCACAAAAAATTAGTAATATTTAATGATTTTCTGGTTTTTCGGTCACACTGACCTTTGACCTTCATTCTGGGGTCACAGTGACCGTAACTATTGACCTGGATCTAAATTTTGGTACATAACAAAACGGCTTCCCGTAATTTCCCAATGGACCCCAAAAATCATGATTTTTAACAATTTCACGGTTTTGGGGTCACAGTGACTTTGACCTCGACCTACATTTTGACAGATGACACATCGTGTCCCCCACATGTATATACTGCCACAAAAAAAATGTCTTTTTTAATAATTTCCTGATTTTGGGGTCCCAGTGACCTTTGACCTTCGACCTTGACCTAATTTATTGTATGCGACACTTCATTTCCCCCTACTGAATCCACTCACAAAAAATTAGAACTTTTTAATTATTTCCTGATTTTTCAGTCACACTGACCTTTGACCTCTGACCTCGACCTACATTTGGTATGCCACACATCATTCCCTCCTAGGGCATTCACTCACCGAAAATTAGAACTGTAGATAGAAAACTGTCAATGATCGATGATTTCCTGATTTTAGGCAACAGTGACCTCTGACTTCGACCTCAATTTTGGTACGCGACACTTCATCTCCACCTAGCGTATCCACTCACAAAAATTGCAACTGTGGATAGAAAACGTTCACAGATATAGACAGGACACGAACACTTCAATGACTTCCTGTTTTTCAGGCTAGTGACCTTTGACCTCCGACCTCGACCTTCATTTTTTGTATATACGTGATAAAAGATTGAAGTACATGTGTGTGAGGGGTACATTATGATGAGGAAGAGACAAAACGGTGCGGATGAGACTGACAATGCGCCCGTGGCATCGTTGGGATATGGCGTTTGCTATATATGAAAGAAGGAATGGTACCTGGATCTAGTTATTATTGTAGTGGCATCTTCAGTGACTACTAAAATAATTTGAAAATATATGAATGGGAAACTATGTGCCATTGAGCCGAATTGTGGTCTTCACTGCATAATTACTGGGATTTTTTTTCCAAAGAATAGTATTCTAATTTTCTCAAACTGTGTTATCTCGGCTGATAACATACGACGTTTACATATGAAAAACTGCTTTGTGTGGCGGTTATAAAACCGATATTTATTTCACTCCAAAATCGAAAAATATGTTTTGTTCTTCAAGTTTACATGCTAACTTATCAGCCGCGAAAGAATTGCGATGATCAATTGCAAATAAACGTATTCATGATTGTTCAAAGTGGTCTATAGAATACTTTGGTATTTTTGAGGCATTCGTAGGGAGGATATTCTCTTGTAACAAAAATATAACACCTCAGATCAAAAACATTCTTAGTTCCTTCAAATAATTCATCTTCCTAATATATGGTGTGGAAATATAACTTTGGTGTGAGATGTCATATTTGTGTTGCAAGAGAAATTCCTCCCTATGTCAGAGAGCAGATTTTGATCAGTCTGACCAACCACCTCGCTGGGGGTCTAATAATACCCCAGCCAGCAGTCAGATTTTTGGACTGGATTCCGGGTCGCGCGCACATCGCCAGATGTGACATCATACATAGTAAAATAGATGTTTGCCGAACATTTCGATTACTTTTCGAGTCTGCATAATACCTCTGTTGACCTAGGATTAAAAAGAATTATTTGGAGATTATTTTCCCTGTTTATCTTGACAGAGCATATGAAAAGTAGTTCGCTCATGTGCAAAACTGAAGGAGTTGTTCGGCCGGATTCAAACTCAACCGTGCGTACGTGGGTTTTCCCCTATACGTGCGTACGTGGGTTTTCCCCTATACGTCATAACAACAACAATAGCAACGTAGTAAATCTCAACTTCCGCTATTGGAGGCAGGGATGATAAAATAAGCCTGTGAAACGGAGCATTCGCTGTGGGGAGGATGCAGTCTGACCTCCATTTTATAAAGCTGACGAATTTTTGTAAACTTCAAGAAGAATATGATTTGGCCAGATTGGATTGAACAGACAAAGTCTTACTAGCATCAGATACAGAGGAGTTTTTCCCATATTAACGCCACATATCCTTTCATCAAAGTGAAAAGGCACCTGATCGGTGATCAGAATGATTTTTCGATTTTGTTTTTTTAATGTTTGTGGCTCTCTTTATTCTTAAACTTTTGTAACGTTAAATTACAGTTACTCTGTTCCTGAAGGAGTTTGTCCGATAAAGGGAACAGCTCGCGGTCAAGTTTCTGTATCTCTGAGTGGTTGATCTAAAATACAAACGATTCATCGGGCAACCAATTGCACGGACCTCAATTCCGAGAATTGATGCTGGCTGCATTCAATGGCTCGGGCTATGAAATAATACGAATACGCCTCTCGGTGGAATTTTCAGATATGAACATTTTGACGAGCGGGCTCTGTTTTTTCCATGTTATATTGTCACTTGATTTTGTAGAAGCTGTTACGGCAGATCAGATGAATAATTTAGAATTCCACAGAAAAATCAACGAGATCGTTTTAACAGAATTAAAAGCAAAACCACCTACCTGAAAAACTTATTTAATTCGAGAAAATTAGACTGTACTATCCTTTGAAAAGCACAGTAGTTTAGTTATAATTTTCCCAGTTAATATGTTTCATCGCCGGTTTAGAACAAAGGAGACTGCTGTTAATAAAATTAACATGAATTTGAATGAAAATCATTGACGAATGTCGTTTAGACTAGAAAGTAACAAGTCAAGTTAAAATGACTCGCATTCGCCCCAAAATAGATTGAAATTCTTTAAACCTGTTACCGTGGATACATCTGTATCTGTTAAAATAATTTGGAATAGTTTCAAAACTAGAAAATCTGATATGTTGGATTTTTGCAAAACAGGATACACGGTATACAGTCATTGAGAGTGTGTTGATATAAGAAAGATATGTCGACGAAAATTAAAATGACATGTTAAAAAAAAATAATTTAGGAATTACGGAAACTTGCGTATGACTTACCGTCCGATGCCTGTCCATAGCTTGTCGACAATAATAAGATCAGAAATGGAATTAAATACTTTGTATTCATGATCATCTGCTTATCGATGATTTTCTCAAGCTTGCACAAAATAGACGAAACACTGAAGTGTAATTCTGTAACTAAACCGAAACTAACGAAAATCATGTGATTGCTCAAACATAACCGCTAAAAATAACAGTATGCAATAAACAGGTCAATTCGTTTCGTTGACGTCCTCTTCACAACAAAAAGTTTCAACAATAAGCTGACCACTTGGCCGTATGCATGCCTACACTGTGAAATGGAATTCCCGGAAAGGAAGAATTAAGTGTTAAGTATCTAACTACATGTGTATTTTAACATGGTGAGCTCATTTCTATTTTTGTGGCTGATGGCATATTCCAGATGAAAAGTGCGATGTATAAATGGAATCAGACGGCCGTGATCTGTCCTCCTTTTTAAAAAAAAATATCTCTCGTCTTTTTTTGTACGACGGTTTGCTCTCCTCTTGCCACAGAACTCGAAATTCAGTTGTTTTCATGAATTAAATGTTTCGAATACGTTAAAGCTATATCGAAAAACAAAGGCCTAACATTATCATCCCGAAAAATGCCTTTATCAGAGCCGTCACTGTGACATCAGTAGTATAGAAGGGACCGATCTGGTCACATTTCTGCAAGTGTGGAAGGAAAGTTGGCCGGTGGGTTTGGAGGGATGACGTCACGGATGATGTCAACTCCGGGTCAAAGGTCACTTCCGGGTCAAAGGTCACTCCCGGGTTAACGGTCACCCCTGGTGCGACGTCACTTCCGGTAACGTGAATTCCAGTGCCAATCTGCGCACGCGCAGTCGGGTATTTCGAGAAAAAAAGGCATTTTTGGTGGACGTTTTTTTTTGGGGTCGAGGTGGGGAGTAGGGGTCTTACGGGGCTGGGCAAGGGGTCAACATGAAGTGCTCGTCAAGGCCGGTCAGGGGATAGGCGTTTAGGTCGCGTGACTGACTGGGGTGGATGAAAAATTAGGATATTCATGGGGAAAAAAGCCGGTAAATGGACTGGACATGCCGTCAAATGGGTTTAGGTGGGCCCATAGGAGTCCTACAGGGTTGGAGAGTGTATCCACGTGAAACGTTCAACGAGGCCGATCACGTGATAAATAGAGAGAATGCAAAAATAGGCTTTGTCCTGAAACAATAAAAGTCGAAAACGGACTATACACCTAAAATGGGGAAAATACGCCTCAACTAGGTCTACAAGGGGTAACATTGGTCCTCAGAGGACCTTGGACTTCCAAGAGATGCAGAGGGGATAGGTAGTGCACGTAAAAGTAGGAATTTTCCCAAAAAGCGGAAAACGGACTTCACACCTAAAAAATGGTAAATAACCCAAGTAATTGGGCCTATGGGTGCTATAGGTGTGGTGGTTCTAGTCTTACATGATGGGTGTATGTGAAACTTCTCACTGAAAAAAATGTGGAAAACGGATGTTTACTTCAACGTGCGGAAAAGACGAACTTTATATCACATTGTTGTTTACACACACACACACACACACCTATGGCCCATGGATGTAGTTCAACCCCTATTCTGATTGGCTAGTCCAATGCAAAAAAATACGAAGCTGCGCATCTGTAACCCCTCGGCTCTGAGCACCAGTCATTCATAATGTATTCAGTTTGAACCGTACTACTTTGAAGACGTCAGAAATACCAAGCAGTCAAGTGACAAATATACAGATTATTAAAAATTTTGCAATTAGAAATGGCCCCTAAGATTTCGGTCCAATCAGAGAAACCGGCAGTCATTACTTGTCTCTTGATGTATCGATGATGTATACCAAGCATCATAATGAACACTTGAACAGTATCAGATTGATATATAGATTATCAATGATTTTACATAAATTAAAAATGGCTGCCAAGGTTCCCATCCAATCAGAGAAAACGGTCATTCATTTTTAGTCTCTTGATGTATTGATTATGTATACAAAGTAATGGTATCAGATATAGATCATTAATGATTTTGCATAAATTAAATATGGTCGCCAAGATCTCCGCCCAATCAGAGAAACCAGTTCTGTTATTCATCATAAGTCTCTTGATGCATCGATAATATATACCAAATTTTACATCGAACACTGGAACGGTTTCAGAGATAGAGATCATTATTGATTTTGCATAAATTAAACATGACCGCCTTTCGTTCGCACCACACAGAGGAACTGGTGTGGTTATTCATTGAAAGTCTCTTGATACATCGATGCTGTATATCAAGTTTTGTATGGAACACTTAAATGGTATCAGACATATACATCATTAAAGATTTTCCATAAAATAAAAATGGCAGCCTAGATTTCCGCCCTATCAGAGAAACCAGTTCTGTCATTCATCGTAAGTCTCTTGATGCATCGATGATGTATACCAAATTTTACATCGAGCATTTGAACGGTATGAGAGATATAGATCATAAATGATTTTACATAAATTAAACATGGCCGCCTATGCTTCCCGCCACTCAGAGGAACTGATGTGGTTATTCATTGCAAGTCTCTTGATACATCGATGCTGTATACTGAGTTTCGTATAGAACACTTAAATGGTATCAGAAATATACATCATTAAAGATTTTGCATAAATTAAAGATGGCCGCCAAGGTTTCCACCCAATCAGGAAAACTGGTTTCTTCATTCCTTTAAAGTTTCTTGATGTATCGATGATCTGTACCAAGTTTCATACTGAACAGCGAAATGGTTTTTGAGATACACAAGATTAATGGTTTCGCATAAATTCAAAATGGCCGCCAAAGTTTCCAACCAATCGGGTCCAGATTCAATAGGGTTCTGGGTCACGAGTATAGGGATGTGCACTGCAAGATTGGTGAGCCTAGGGTAAGTCGGTCTAAAGATATCTTGGTAACGAGAGAGCTGTGACGGACAGATAGACAGACGGACAGACAGACGACGACAATACTATTCTGCCAAAATTTAGCCGAAGGGTAAAAATTGGATGTCCATCACTTTATCCCCAAAGTTACACCATACACCAAACGAGAGGGACGCTTTGGGTATTTATGAACGATCATTCATGCATTCATTGAGTCTGTCTGCCTGGTAACGAAAAATGTCACTTTGGTCACCCGCTCCACAAATCCATTTGGGAGTTAGGGAGTTGTTTCTGGCCTCAGACTAACGGATCTAATGTCTCGATGTTGACCAATGCCGGTGTGATGGATAAGAATGTCCTGGTGAGTAACGTCCCTTTTCTTGTCCTGTTCTATTGCAACTGATGACGGACATTTGTCCCCAATGTGGAGAAAATTGTCTGATCTAGATTAGAAGATATGAGGCGGACACTCATAGCGACCGGACATTCTTAGGAATGTATGTCATCAGGACCTTATTTACCGTCTAAGTTCATTAATAGTATCTGTGTTCAAGAAAACTGATCGTAGATATATATTAATGTCGGAAGCCATAAAGCATTCTTTAGCTCTACTACATACAAGAGATATCATTCATGGGATGTTTCTTTGTTTATAGAGTTGCTTGAATTTCTCATTAAAAATATCTATGTGAAATTTGGCAACACAATATATCAACAGCATATAGGTATTCCAATGAGTACTAATTGCGCACCCCTGTTGGCTGACCTGTATCTGTTCTCTTGTGAATATGACTATATGCAGGCGCTTTAGAATAGGTTAACCAGAAGACTATTCTGTGAAGTCATGTGACGCAGTCAGTATGTCGGCACATCTTCCCATTTCCCTTATATGTATTGTAATTCAAAAACCGATCCATTCAAAGCCCGTTCCTTCTCATTCAACAAACGCTATATAGACGATCTTCTCGCTGTGGATAATCGCTATATAAATGACGCAGTGAAGGATATATATCCCCCTTCACTGGATTTGAAGGAAACTACAGATAGCCCTACAGGCACATCATATTTAGATCTATATCTCTACAAAAATGAAGCGGGCATTCTCTCTCGTCCATTTTATAACAAAAGAGATGATTACAATTGCGACATCGTAAACTATCCCTTTCTGGACAGTAATATTCCAGTGGGACTTGCATATGGCGTATACATATCTCGCCTAATAGCATTTGCTAGATCCTGTGTTAATTGTGACGATTTCAATCAACGTCACAAAACAATGTTGCAGAAACGCATGCTGATAGCAAAATACGAACGTAGCGTGCAAGATCTATGGCGTTACGTTTCGTAACTTGTGTCTAATTCCGCTTAACCCGGGGCTAGGGGCCGTATGAACCCATGTACTTCAAGATCCTCATGGTGCTCATATGAACAGCCACAATCAAAGCGTGACTGAGATACATCATTCTCCAGATAACGACTTTACAACGATTATTATGGATTAAGAATACTGATCAGCGATACGATTTTATATTTTTGGAACATCATGATGTCTTGTCGGCATCATTGAAAACTGTTGACCGCTTCTCTCTTGCAGGAAACTAGCCTATGTTTATGTATACTATGATTGTCTTTTTTGAATTTGGTGCTAATACTGTTATATGGATATGAAATAGGTATTTGGATTATGGACGCGAATATTCTTTAATGGACGACGGCTGAATTATGAATGACGGACTAGACGCTTGTATTTTCAGTCAATTCACCCACAAACCGATTCACCCACAACCGATTCACCCACAACTTCAGGTCGATTCACCCACAAAAAAAAAGTCAACTCACCCACAACCAGGTCAATTCACCCACATACTCAATGTTGATTTATTCAACATATTTAATGGATATGGATATGAAGTACATCCAGGATACCTGGTTGGAGAACTCGGTCTGGCTGTATGAAGCCATCCTTGCGAGCCAGTGTATCGATCTATCTGTTAAATCAACCCAATCAATGAACGCTCTAAGCTAGCTGATAAGGCCAATCCGCTGCGAGCTAAGTGTGACAGGTGTGAATTTCATCGCGGGCCCAACTGCTTAGTATTTAACTTGAAATGTGAAGATATCAAGGAAAGATTTTTGGATTATGGGGAGAGTGTCGTGATGGAAGTAAGACTGCATCCCAGCTTCTGCGAGCCATCGGAAACCTGTATGGACCAACAGCATGAACTGCTCTTCCTTATTTTTTTTTTCACAATTTTGTTCTAAATGCTGGAATTTCCATCAAAGTGTGCTTTGATACCATTTTATTTGCTATTCTGTTACATTGCTCAATTACATGTATGGAGCTAATACATTTATATGTATGAAACATTACTATTTTAAGAAACATAGATTATACAATATAGGTATTATATTTCATGGTCTGTACTAAATGATATATATTGTGCAATATATATATATTGTGTATATTTGATTCAAAAACATGTAATATTCAAACTTGATCATTCTGAAGAATAAAATGTAGTTAATAGACTAAGCATTGTTTTGCCTCTTATTTGTAATCTACCCATAGATTATTTATACAATGAGTGACTGTTTACTACAATGTACACTGTGACACCTGTGGATTAATTCTCAGTTACTTCAAATGTTGCGTTGAAATCAACCTTGGCTAAAATTCTATTGTTTATTAATTTTCCATAACACTTTGCCAGACTATCGCCCTTCAAAAAGCGGTCAAACAATTGCCCAATATATGCAATATACCCATGTCCTGAAATTTAGTCATTATGTATGATGACTATATAGCAACATTGAGGCTGTGGGTGAATTGACCTGGTTGTGGGTGAGTTGACTTTTTTTGTGGGTGAATCGACCTGAAGTTGTGGGTGAGTTGGTTGTGGGTGAATCGGTTTGTGGGTGAATTGACTGTGAATCGATTTATAGGCGCTGAGCTAGCCTGCTTGCATGGAGTGCATGACATATCAGCGGAGAGGAAAAACAATAACAAAGAATACACTCAAATAATTTTATCATTCCGTTCATTACAGTCTACCCAAGCTGGGCGAGCCAAATTGGGTATGTCTACATCATGCTTTTGTATGCTCGCTCTGGCTCAACGCTAACCTGTCTTTTGAGAAACTTCCCTTGTGTGGCGTCTTTCTTCGGTATATCCCAGAAAGATTTGGGTCCACAGTCGAAGATGTCCATGGGTGGCTTGTTTCAGGTCGATGAGCATATATACATACTGACCACCAGGTAGTAAGTATTCAAACGGACGTTCCGATCGTCCTTTTTGTAAAAAAAAGTTCTGCACAATGTAGATGATGCTGAGCCGCCGATGATGACTGCCTCTCAGGCTCTGGTAAAGGGCGGAGTCACCCGAGCATCGGTTTCCACCATGAGATCATTACAACCATCATGCTGTCGTCGTGTTGAATGAGCATCTGGACGAAATGCGTCTTGCCTGACCACGTCGGACTAGTAATGAGGCAAGTGAAGGGATGATGCCACCGGGAGTCCATAGCTGGAATTTTATCATTTGGCGCGGTAACTCGCTCTCGTAAATCTGGTAGTGATCCATTAGCCGTATAGGAGGAGGGTGTATCTGCAAAGTACGGGGTGTATTAGGTATTGTGGTCAGCTGGGTCTGTGGTGTAGAGGTACCATACTAGGCTGCATCTGTACCCGGCGGAGGCTGGTACTGAGGTCGCTCGGGGTGTGAGCGGGTCAGTGAGTACATCGTCCCCCAAACTGAGCTGTCGTCACAGGCAGACATGGTATCGGTTGGTTGGAGAGCGAGATAACGGTGGCCACATCGCAGAAGACACCCAGTGAAAGCACAGCAGGACTAAGACTGTGATCACAGCACCCACTTGGCCTTTTCCAGGTTTGGAGTGTCAGCGGCAGTCGTCACCCTTTGTCCATGTCTGAGCACAGACAGAACTCAATTTCTGTAGAACGTCTTTATATCCATTCCGTCGGGTTGTCGAGGACCCACGCATTACACCAACTCAGCCAGCCTTGACACTTCACGAAGTGCCTCGGCATCGCTCGGTCTTCAGAATGCGCTCCACATGGTAGTAAACTGTTGTAGATTTCTTTATATTTGTAGATCAAATGTCGATGCAGGTCAAGAGATAGCAGTTGCCGTCGTTGTTTTCTAGCAAAGGCACTCATATCCACCAAGTCGGCTTGCCATTGGATGTCCATGCCCCCAATGATGACCAGGTTCTGTGGTATGTCGTCCACCTCCAACACGGCATGTTCGAATGCGGATCATAGATCGGGATTCAGGTTGAAATACATCATGGATCCAGTCAGTCGAGCCAATTGAGCAAAAATGGCACCACGGCTGACATGGATATTGTGACACAGATGGATGAGGTTGCTGTCCAGTTCGCCACTCAGCTGTCAGTTGGGGTTGTGACGGGTCACTGTGGCACACATCCCCAAGGTTTTCGATGATCTCCACGCAATTAGCATACAGGTAGAGGGAGGCCTCAGACTCCTCGTCACTGGATGTCAGTCCCAGCTCCTCCCCATAACAGTAATGTACCCAGTGCCAGAGTTCCTTTGGGGTCATAGGCTGTGAGTAGAGAGTAGGATATAGAAAAGCACATACAAGATGATCCTTCATCCTGAAGTGGACTCCATGGTCTTGAGGGAGTGAGTGAGTGAGTGAATATGATTCAACGTCGCTTTCAACACTATTTCAGTCATATCATGAGGTTTGGTTCCTATTCCTTTTCACACCCGAAAACCACACGGGCATGGTCCTATTCCCTTTAACACCCGGGACCCACCGTGGGGTCCTATTCTCTTCACACCCGGGAATCCCACGGGTGCCCCAGTTAGTCGCCTCTTATGACAAGCTCTCTGAGGAGCTGATGCCTATTCTTTCCATGACATGGAGCGTGCACAACAACACCCCCGGTCAATCCCGGCGAGCACCACGGGGTCCAAGCTCTTGAAGCTCTCAAATAAACGGGTAGCAAGAGCGTGAGACTTTATACTCTATTGAAGCATCGGCGATGTCAATACGTTTTGTCGAAGATTTAGACATTATGAGATGAAGTCCCTTTTGTCATAAATTTCGCATAATGTCACAACTGAGACAAAACACATTGACTCTGACAAAACACATGTTACTGAGATGTCATCAGAGCTTTTCACTTCCAAGCCCGTAGGCTGGTTTGGCAACGGGGGGGGGGGTTCGGTAGAGAATATTGCGGAACTGCTAATGCGAGCGCCGCAGGCGCGAAGCCCCGCTAGGGGGGTCCGGGGGCATGCCCCTCCCCGGATTTTTTTTGAAAATTTAGATGCCATATGGCGCGTTCTGGCGCATTTTGACAGCATATTTTTGACATCCGCCAACTGCATTTTTTCGACTGATAAATTCAGTATATGACTATATAATCGACTCGTTGTGTGAATGATAATCTTGTCGACTGGGAGATGGTTAATATTCAACCATGGGAAACCCCCGCCCCCTCCCTCATTTTTTCTGCTTATAGCCCATTCCCATATATATATATATAGTGGACCATTTTCTTACACACGCTCCCTCTATTTTTTTTATCTCGCCTAACATACTGAGGTTTTTGCTGTACGCCCCTCCCCCTCCCCCTTTCACATTATTGTAGCTTTTCACGCTAATCACTGAACACTAAGTTGCGTTAATAGCAATATTTTTACGCTAATCCCTGAATATTAAATTGCGTAATTGATCATACGAACCTGAATAATTGTTTCCAACGAGCTGTGAGGATTGTAGCGTAACTGGACTATCTATTGGACACGTAAATTAATGGGAGCTGGATTCCAAATTGCAGAACGAAGTGAGGTACAGTGACGTCGCCAGTTTCCGATCCAGTGTCAGTTCCGACCCACTTCCCAAAATTTTGCTTCTTGTCATAACCATGATCACGCGAAATCATAACACATTTGATGTATTTAAGCAAGTTGATCAACCTCTCAATCATGGTTAAATTATATTATGCATTCACTGGTTTTGTTAGGAGACAGCTTTGCAGACCTACTCCATACACACGACCACATCGGTCTAAGTACAAACACCATGACTCGCCGTTGGTCAAAAATCGTGTCGTCTGCCAGCGCTTCCGATCAAAGTTTTGATGTTTTGTTTCTCACATATAATTATCATATGGTACTATGTATCTGTCATAAATTTATTTACTGGGGTGTCTCTCTAAAGGCTACCTGCCCCATTGTTGACATCAACTGGCGGACCCAGTTCCGAACCACCATCATCCATGGATGGCCAAGCTGGGTCGTACCATGGCCTGAAAATGTCTTGAGAACGCAGCGCTCACAACGTAAAATCGTAATTCGAGTGCTGACTAGCATTTCTCTCTTTAATCTTCTATTCAGAGGTAAAATAAGTAAAAGTACCGTTGATTTATCATCATTTTCGAGTGAGTATACGCTTATTAGCCATCGGAGTTATTTCAGTGTCCAATAGATCTTGCCAATATGATCAGCTCGATCATATCACTATCACCCCCAACCCGCATTCTTTAACGTCAGATGTTCACTTATGAGATGAAATATCCAGCTAGGGCCCTATTTTGGCGGAAAAGTTATCATGGTGACGTTTACATTTGTTTATATCTGGGTCGAAGGTCAATGTCAAAACGAGGATGAATCGGAACTGGCGACAGTAGGTCGGAACTGACACCTCTCATTAAGAAATGTAATTTTATTTTCCCTCTAGTTCAGTTTATCCCCAGCTAATTTTGTTAATAAAGGCTATGGACAATTGTACGGCGATCAAGATAATGAATATGCCAATCAAACCATTTCCTTCTGAAACAGATGCAAATTTCACTTTGGTGGGTCGGAACTGGCGCCTCGTCTGTACCGGACTCGGACTAGAGGTCAGAGGCGAAACAACATAACACGATACACCAGATATCAACTCTAGATCTATTTTTATTCAGGTCAATATTATCTATAATTTGTTGCGAGCTGGCGGCCGCATCCAAGGGCCTTGGGTGCGCACGCACCCCCCGAACCCCCCCAGCCTACGGGCCTGGACTGTCTTCCCATGGTAGAGTTTGGAGGGTTAATTACCAAAATCCCTCGTCTGATTAAATTGCTACAAGTTGATTACTCTCAAGATTTAAAAAAAACTAGAACTCGTGGACTTCGTAAGGCTGCCGTTATCTGTGTGATTTTATGGTTTTGATGTTTGGCTGTGATCTTTAGAAATACATAGTTTTTCCTATTTCCCAAAATTTGATCATGTGTATCGGTTGTGTTATTTGATCATGTGTATAGGTTATGCTTTAGTTACCTTTGACAGTCATAACAGGATGAAATGTACGAAGTACAATAATTTGATAATTTATTCCATTAATTAATTTGATGCTTCAGAGAAAATTTTAATGAAAACCAGAGCGTCTGAAGTCCACCGACGTAGAAATTACTGATTTGTCGTACCCAACATGGAAAGCAATCTCGAGTGATATCCTGTGCAAAGTTATCCACATACCAAATCTGCAAAGAATCCGTTCTGTTTTTTGAAAGTTACCGTCCAGAAGTAGCTATTTTTTTTACTTGTCTTCCTGGTACTTCAGCTTGTCACCCCTACTGAAACTTTTTTTTATTACCATACTGTCATGTATTCCAACTAGTTTCTCCATTTTTTTCAGGCATTGTAGAATCTGAACACACGTTTTTTTTTTTTTTTTTTTTCTCTAGATCGGGAGACGTTGATGACACTGACAGATTTATCTCCTTCCTCCAGCTCTGCATTGCCAAGGTCAATGTCCTCACTTCACGATATTGATCATCATCCTAACGCATGGCACGATCATACGTAGAAACTTCTGCTCATAGACATGCAGTAATGGGTGATATCTGAGTATATTAGGGCATTTCCCAATTGGTCACATCCGATTGGTCCCGTGAGATCAGACAACAGCGCAATCACATTCATAAAACGAAGACACACCTCCAGAAAGCCATCGACTGAAATGATCCCTTGGTGGGCCTCGAAATGCCCCTATCACGAAATCAAAAGCATATCATTTTCCTGTGAACTGTCGCCGATTTTATTTTTTTGAAATATGTCCTTTGCAGCTGAGAGGTGGCACCGTGTGGAATACATGCCGAATCATAGCGTTAAGCTAAGGGCAGTGTTAAGTGAAACGTGAAATAGTAGGGTCGCTTAACGACTGAAATTTCCATAATCGTGACACGGCGGACAAAAGCACCAAAATTGTTGTGGTGACTGCCTTGGGTATGTAGTGTGAAAAAATGCCATGCTCCAAGAATATTTCCGTCCGGATGTATGTATGACGTCATAGTGGCGTCATACTGCGAAATTTGAACGAAAATTCTGACGGTAACCACAATTGCTGAGATGCATGTCAGTAAAATGAAAAATAAGCACTTACTATCAGTATAGGGATCGAATGTTTAATGGATAAAAATAAAAACAATCAATTTCCTAGGTTTCGGCCTAATATTATCATGAAGTAGTAACGGAAATTGCACCCATTGTGCTGGAATAGCATCCAGATTGCCGATCCATGTCTGCCCAATACCGCCACTAAAGTTACTGAAGTACAGGAATGGCTCGAGTGACTTACGATAACTGAACAGATGTACGGAAACTAAAACTAGTTGCATCTCTGGTTCTTACGTATGTCAAGGAATGGCCTAGTAACACTGGGACGAGAAGAGACCAGTCTTCATCTATAATTCACGGGGCCCGGATGTAGAGAGATTGGGAGTCGGACGTGTTTTCACTTCGCTCCGAGAAATTCGTCTAATTCTGCGGATTTCAGCTGATCTTAGCTCTGATTTTTGTGTAACATAGTTTGTGAATACTTTTGGCAAATATCTGTGATGAAAGTTTGGAATTATTTCTCAGTTTTTTTTGCTGTTCAGGGCGTTTTTCTGACTTAGGCAGTTTGGCCTGGGTTGAGAAGGCAGAGATCTGCCATTACTACCGTCTCGGTCTTCGTGACTGAGAGGGTCGGTAGTTTTTTTTTGTCTCTCTCTTTTCTCTGTTTGTTCGCTGTCTGTAAGTATTTCGTATTCTGCTGGTGTATATATTTCCTTGTTGGCTTGGTCTAGTTTGTAGTTGGTTCGTTTTTTGTTCAGTTTGGCTTAGGTCGATTTGCACATATCTGCGTATATCGAGCTACGCTAAAAACATGTACACAGTGAAGGTGTGTGCTGAAGGATAGCCCTCAGAATACAGGTTTGAGCGAGTCTTTTGTTCTCTGTTCTTTTGTTCCTCGGCGTTACCCGACAACGGGCCAGGTTTAGAACTGGGCTATTGTTCGGTCTGGACCTGAGGTTCAGAGGGAGTGTATTGTTGTACTGGTTATATATAGTATTCACCTTTGGAGTGAGGCTCCCTCGGGGGGTAGTCAATGTTTACTCTGTGGGGAGGCACACTGTTGGGGTTTGTGCGTGTTACTATTTGTAGTTTGTAGTTTTATTGAGACTCCCTAGTGGGACTTTGAATTTTGTTTTTTTCACTATGGCGTTTAGAAAGTTTGATAGGTCACTGAGCCTAAAACTTCAAGGTATAGAGAACGCTAATCCGATTAATATATATCGCGCATTAAAAGACACTGTTGGATCAGGAGGGTCAGTCCGTATAGGTCTGGTACAGGTATCAAATACCCTATGGAACGTCACACTAGCAAATTAAATTCCCAAAATTCGCCTTATGCTGGAAGGCATTCGCGTTGGAGATCAACGTGGTCATTTTGAAGAAATATATTCAGGGAAATTGCTGGTAAAGATGAAAGGACCATGCGATTTCCCAGATTCTGCGATCAGAACTGCATTTGAATTCTATGGTGATGTTCTCTCTATACAGAAATAGTTCTATTCGTTTGATAGAGAGTTTGAGACAGGAGTTCGAAGAATTTGGATGTCGAAATTCAAACGTACTCTTCCTTCTTCTATTTTAGTTGGAGGTATGAGACTTCCTGTATGGTATAACGGTCAAGTAAAAACATGTTATACTTGTGGATCAGAGATCACATGAACTCGAGATGTCCTTTGAAAAATAAATGCCTGATTTGTCATGAAGAATGACACTTTAAAAAAACCTGTCCAAAGGCCAAAAAGGTTCCTGGAAATACCGTGGCTAGTAATGAAAAAGATGATTCCTCAGGTCCTCGCCCTGTTCCGCCCGCAGAAGTTCGAAAAGGACTTTACGCCGAGGCTCTCCAGCGGAAAAAAAACATCAAGCTCTAGACTTATAGAAGACTGTAGGCCCTGATGGTAAGTACACCAAACGTCATCAGGAGATCGTCTCCGCCGAGAAAACCATAAAAGAGATCGAGAAAACCTCAAACCACTACGAGTCTCTCTTTGACGAGATGGACGAGAACTGTGGTTCGGAGGATGAAGATGTCAGTGATAGTGAGGTTTGCGATGGTGTATAAGCCGAGCCAGGTGATCAGAAGTCAGGTGATCAGAAGTCTGATTCTGATCAGACTGAAAGTGTTGACAACACATTGACTCCAGGGGATGTTGAATTGAAGGATGACAACTTACTGGATACTGGCCGTGTGTAGGGTCAGGATACACCTGTGCAGTCTGTGCATTCCTTTATTAATCCTTTTCACTTTAGTGTACACTCTCAGAAATATTCAGGGAATGATCCTGAATAGATCAGGCTGTACATCCACAACTCAATTTCAGGGATTTTACCTGAAATCCAGGGATAATTTCCTGAATTTCAGGAAAATGATCCCTGAATGAGTGGATTTTCCCTGAAATTCAGGCAAATACACCACCCTGATTAGTATGTTCCCGACCCTATTCAGGTACGTAAAATCCCCTGAAATTCAGGTAATTTAGCTTCAATTCATGGATGATATACCTGAATTTCAGGAAATTATTCCTGAATTTCAGGTAAAATCCCTGAAATTGAGTTGTGGATGTGGAACCTGATCTATTCAGGATTATTCCCTGAATATTTCTGAGAGTGTAAATGTAAACTTCACACCAAATGAGGAAGTAACGAATGAATTCACAGAGGAAGAACGTAATCAACAGTAAACTACCTCGAACCAGGAAAACGAGGAAAAAGAGATACCCTAGATATCAAAACCGGCAAAGAGGCTAAAATAGTCGATACTACCCCCACTCCTACCAACGAGTCATCCATGCTTTCTGATGAGGAGTATGTTCATTTTAATGAACGTCCATTGAAAGGCGAGACCTCCTTGAACCAAAGGTCAAAGGACTTGCTGGGACAAGAGAGAGAAAAACAAGTTTATAAGAAGAAAAGTTAAAAAGGATGAGAGAGAACAAATGAAAAATAAAAAGAAACCTTGGGATAGAGAAATCCCAAGCGCTTCCAACATATCACGCATACAGTGGATGTGATACCACCTCGCCATTCTTCAACAAAGGTAAGGCTAGTTCTTGGAAGGCATGGAAATCTTATCCAGAATCAACTGATGCGTTCCTTGCTATGACACAGAGACCATTCCAGACGATTAATTCTTCATCTGTTGAGTTTCAACTACTTGAGAGGCTGACTGTGCTGATGTACGATGTAACAAACAACTAGGACTCTGTCAACGAAGCACGGAGGGGGTTGTTCTGCAAGAAAAACAGAACCCTGGAGAACATTCCTCCAACTCAGGTAAAGTGTGACACAAGTATTTCTGAATATATACATGGTATTGCCACTTTAGTTTTGAGTCGAGTATGTTTACTGTTAACGTCTGTACTTATTAAGGACGCCCTACTGCAGCATGTGAAGAGAGTCGTTTACCAAGGTGGAATATGGGCCACAAGTCAAGAGGCACTCGCAGATGTTCCTTCACCGGAAGGATGGGGTGGACTATGGAAGACAATAACTGGCGACCTGTATGGATGACTCCGGCTGAAGCTGCTAAAGTCTGCAGTGAGCTCATAAAGTGTGACTGTAAATCTGAGCGAGGATGTAAGAACTGTAAATGCGCCAAAGCAGGGTTACCCTGCACAGACCTGTGTAAATGCACGTGTCAAAAATGAGCAATATAGAACAGGAATGCCCACAGTTTTTAATTTGATATAGCAAAGCTGTCGTTTTTGGCATGGGGAACTCTGTGACGTCATGATGACGTCATAACTTCTCTTTATGCCATTATATGCAAAAGTACCTATTTGAGAAGTACATAAAGATGTCAGAAAATACACGAATCTGGTGTTTTGAGTTAATATATGGCTCTTTGACGTCATTATGACGTCAGGAAGACGTCATCAAACAGCGGCTAATAAGCAGTCTCATGGTAAATCAATCTTAGTTGATAACTGATGTATGTAATCATTCGCGACACTCAAAACCCCACCTCAAATTTTACCTAACTGCGTTTATGTGAGATTTAAGAGTATGGCGACGTCACGGTGATGTCACCGTGACGTCACTGTGGTTCCTCCGGAAATATTTTTTGGAGCATGGGATTTTCCAAAAGTGTGGTGATTGGGGATCATCCTGTGAAATTTTGGTGCTTTTGTCCGTCTTGTCACGATTATTTCGCTTAGCGACCCTACTAAAATGCCCTCAGCAAGCTACATGTAAGATGGATGTTGACTCTCGGCTGTTATAGTGGATAAATATTGACTTCTTCAAGAGATAAGTTCCCAAATGAAAACGTTGAATTGTCGTGACAAATAATCAAGCAAAATAATTGTTGTTGTTGTTGTTGTTTTCACTAGCTCAACTCGCGAGTGCTACGTTAGCGTGTCTGGAGCAAGTCAAAATCGGCACGGGCAACGCAACGTTCATGCACAGGTAGCAGTCCTTGTATATCGGAGGACAAATATTCCGCTCCCCCCACCTTTTCCGCTCCCCCCCCCAACCCACCAAGGACTGCTGCCTGTGCGGTCATGTTGATGTGTTAGCTGCCCATGTTGGCAAGCACGATTTTCTTCCGATTAAAATACTCAGTGACAAAGTTTTATTCAGCTTTTATTCTCCGCAACAATAAAACGTAGGAATCACTCCAATTATTCTGCTTTAGTTATCGAACAACCTGTAACCATCTCGGTCATCTATACGCAGTAAGACTTATGGATGGCGAAGTGTACGCAAATGGTTATCGAATTGATGTTGCCAGGCATGAACAGTCGATAGTAATATAGGCTGATCAATAGTGCCAGTCAATCTGGTGCAGTTCTTTTTATTATCCATTAGTTTTGCCTTTCAAGCATTCGCTAACCACAGCGCCCTCAACGAGCAGATCAATTACATAAAGGGAGATGACTTTCAAGCAGCTCTCGTAAAAGTCTCGCGAGAGCCCATTTTGCAGTATGCGCAAAAGACGTTCCCGCGCAGTTTTTCTTTCTGGATTTTGGATTTTGAACTTCCGGTTGAGAATTTTAGGTGAACAATTTGGGCTTGAAACACAGACTTCCGTTTATCTGAGACAGCCCGAATTGTTACGAATTTCTAGTTCAATATCTTCTCCACATTTGGCCCTGTGACGGTAAGTCTCAACTCTGCTTTGTTTTTTCGCAATCTTGCAGACAAGGCGATTTTTGCCCCCATCAGACCAAGCTGATGCAATAAGGCTGCGCGCTATGCGGCAGCCTTAAAAACCATTGGACCGTTTTCCATTAGATTACATATTTGAGAACGTGTTTCACATACGAACCATTCCTCTCTAAAAGTTAATATTATATTATCAGAAACTGTTAGGTCAAGTCTAGGCCTATCTAATACTAGTGGTTGTTTATGCCATCTATGGATGAGTGTATCTTCAGTTTCAAGGCTGCTACATACAGTTGAACTTTGAAATTGTTGAAGTACATTTCACTTGGGGAATTCTCTTTCGAATTTGTGCTCTTCTAATCTGCAACTTAATTGCCCATAAAAAATCAGCTCTCACACTGGGATTATCATACAATCGTTAAAGTTTGACATGTATGAAAGGCAGAATATTAGAGAATACAAGAAAATCAAACATGTATATGAGCAAAATTAAGTTAGTGTTTATTCGCAAATAACATTTCTTAATAGGTCTAACAAACAATGTGCATATTCAGTGTTCATAACACAGGCATAGCAAAAGGTGGTCCTGCAATGAATACTTTAGGAAGGTCAACAGTGGTCATGCTGGTGTAGCAAAATACTAACAGCATCTGTAATGCAAAGGATACTAAACCTATATAAAGCTTCCAGCAAAATATTAAGCCCAACAATTCTTAAATTTTCTCTCATCTACAGAGTGGTGTATTAACTATATTAACTACTTATCACTGGACCATATGTACACACAGAAATTGATGTATTTATATGCACCCCTGTAAGTGACCAAACTTCAAAAGCAAGGTGAAGGAGGAGGGATCAATCACTGGGGCTTGTTATCAATGTTAATTGGATAAATATGCTGATTTGGGGGAGGAGGTCGAGGTTAGGAAGCAAAGTCCTTTTCTTCATGATCAATCACAATCCCCCTCCTTAATCAACATCAGTACAGTAATCAATTAACAATGGCAACGAGCCCCTGTGGGATCAATGTGATACCTACACACTGGCCACAAGAATGATCTGATCTGATCTGGTTTGTATTACAGTATTCTACCCACAGCAAACAGGTGTATATATATAGACAAACTTACTACCGGTATACAATCTACACATGACAGGACTATCATCTGTACAATGAAGCTATCATGGCTATGGCCACTGTTAATTGTTTGTTTCTCGTAACCTTTCTTGTAAAAATACACATGCGGAGTGCGATAATTATTAATTATTAACTTGCAAGCCAATTGTATACAAATATGAAGAAAATGACCAAGTTTTACTCATGAAAATGTAAATCCCTTGTGGATTTTAATTATTTGCCCTCAAAATATAGATGAGGGCTGGTTACGGGAAACGAACCATTAATTATTAGCGGCCTATTTGAAATTTGGAATTCCATCTTGCCCCATTCCTACATCCATGAGTGCTGTCCTGTGTATATTCACCAAGTGACAAGACAAATACTCAAATGCAAGAGGAAAACAGGCTGACAGGGAAAACCATGTTTATTCACTTCAAACCCATGATAGAGAAAGCCGCAGTGACCATGGTGACACCCATGGCAAATAAAGCGTGAAGAACTTCTCACAAACCAAAACAGTAGAAAATTTTACCAGCAATCATGGCAATATGGCAACAGATTGTTCCAGACAGACTGTTACAGACAGTGGTATGTTCACACAGTATATGTCTGTTATATTACAGACCACATCACCTCCCTATTTGACTTCTTCAAAATACATGTAAACTTCACCCACAATAGCCAGATAGTTTCATGCAACAAGACATGTTGTATAGTAGATCCACATTATATCACGTGTAGATAGATCACATTATGTCAACCAGCCCCTGAAGAGATTAACTGGTTGAACCTAGAATTAAATTTTGCAGAAGAAAATCTACAAGATCTACTTGCCGGTGTAGCATATTAGCTAACCTTACAGACTCACTTTGAATTTGGCATATCCATAATAACACACTCACAATAACAAATGTATAATCAACATACAAACTAAGGTAACCATGTTATAGCATGCTATAATGTAACTATGTAACTGTGTTTCACACAAAAATTACCGGGTTTACTCCATATTCAATGGTAATATTCTATTCTAAGTTTAATTGTTTTAAACTCTTCAAGTGCTTGGTAGTAATATAATCTGTTCCAGCATAATAAGCTCAACTCTTTTCAGTTTCAAGATGAAAGCTAATCAGTTTGTAAATGATATATTCTTTTATAGAACTTGCATAGTATGCCTGCAAACAGTCATGATGTATGGACATTCCGTGTTAAGACCAGCACACACAACCAAGTTTTCCTTGTCCAGTTTTCATCTATCCGTGTGACTGACTGACCCAATCTTAATAAATTAATATCCTATCAATGCTCCTCAATCGTATCTGTCGCTATGTAGCATCTTACAGATTTCAATTGAATTTGGTGTTCAGAGCGCCCAGATCATGAATATTTAATAGTTTTATGACACCACGGCCACATTTTAACTACTTTACTTGCAGTCGGGGAGAGGGGGATAGGGTCATCGCCTCCGCTTTGCCCCAAGGTTTGTGTCAAGGATCAGTCCATAATTTTACCCCGCATTATGGTGCCAACCTGGCGGAAGGGCGGCAAAATCAGAAGCATGGCGTTTGGTTCAGCTGAGCCAAACAAAAAGCACCTACATCATGTACATGTATCATTCTGTCCCCTCCTAAGAACTATGAAGACTTCTCGGGATTGGTTAACACTCACGTTACTGCAAGTCGGTTAGATCCTGCAAGTGACATATCCAAGTGGGGGAGCAGATAGGATGTCATTTTAATTAGATTGCTGACTGACCACAATTTTCTACAAATTTTCTGGTTGACCGGTTTCTTAGATCGTGTGTACGAATAACAAGTTTCAGTCGCTGGCAGCACTCGGTCATACCCATTTATCCTCTTGTAAAAATGATATTGGTGCCTTTCACAACCCAGAACTATTTTTAATAAGACATGCTACTATGAAAATCTGAATAATTGGCTTCAATATATGCCAGTGCATGCTTAACTATAACCCTTTAAAACACACTGTATTAACTAGAATTTGACCTTGATGAAATAGGACAGTCACAAGGACTGTTAACTTGAACAGACTTCTAAGTAATCAACAGTTGCATATGTACTGTTGAAGAGCTGAGCCATAATCCCTCAAAATACTGCAATAACTAGAATTTGATCATGATATAGGCCAAGGTCAATCGAATTGGAAATTGGTTCTAGTCAATCACCCATTGCATATAATTCTGAATCTGAAGAGTCTAGATGTCACAGTCAGTCTTTCGTTTCTGAAAATAGCAGGAGTGCAGTAAATCACTCCCCTAATATGATTCTTGGGGTGTAAATCACACTCCTGAAGGCTTTTAGTATGTAGAGAATTTGTTGTAATGAGTGCTGTTCCCACTCGCCTGAATCAATATCAGGAGTGTGGTGTGATCACACTCCTGAAAAACTAATACACAAATTTTGACCTAAATAAAATAAGTCAAGTCCAGTCATATCTACCAGGCTTCTGACTCATCGCCAGTTGCCATGGTTGCAGATAGATGGAAATTGTGATCACAATTTGAATATATGGCCACATCTATCAACAGGCATATAAACAAAATCAGTTTAATCCACAGATTTTGTATTCCAAATTCTCTCCCAATGTTGTAGTCTGGCTAGCAGTAACAATATGGTTCTATCATCCCACAATACACAGTTCACATGGTGCAGATGAGAGATCAACTCTGCAATGCGCTTGTGCAGCTCCGTTCTTAGATGTCCTACATGTAGCTTGTTTTCCATGAAATGTGAAACAATTATTTCTGGCTGTGTTGATCTTCTTTTTTGGGCCAGATGAAAATTGAACCTTATTTCACAGTACACGCAGACCAGTTTACAACGAACACTGTAAAATTGTCAAGAAAAACTTGGTCCCCGTGTACTGACCTTTACATACACAAAAAACTTTTGTACCCACCACCCCTCTCTCAATTAAAATTAGACCCAGACTGCATATAAATACTCCCTAACAACAGTATCCTAAACATAAACCAATGGAAATTCCAAGTGTAATGTGTTTGACAGCTTAACAGAAAAATACACCAAAACTGTGTGCCTGCGTACAATAATCATAACCCAGCAAGCTTAAATAAGACCAAAAACAATTCTATACATGATGCTGCAACGACAAGAAATCAAACAATGCTATTTGAGACATGTACATATGTTGAACTGTCAATTTCTATTTGTGAATTTTCAAAATTCAGCTCCTATCTGATGATCATGAAATCTATTGACGGAATATGGTAAACCAAAACTACAAGGACTTTATTCATGGTTAAGAACATATCTCATCAAAATCTAGCGAGATTTCCTAGTCATACAAATACATAATGATCACACCTGTACGTGATTAAAGGAAACTTTTCAGAACATGAAAATGGAGTTTCATTATTTTTATAATGAAACAAACAGAAAAAATTAAGTTGCTGAATTTATTTGTGTGCTAACATGGCAATTGGTGCAGTGAAAATTCTGTTTGACACTATTACAAAAATTTATTTGGAGGGTATTATGGCTAAGAAAACCCCTGGATTCTATAAGCATATTACTTGAGCAAGCTGGCAGTAAGCTATGGTACAAATGCAGCTGGTCTTCATGCTATACACCTTAGGGAGCTTCTTGAAATTGAGGCACGCTAGGAACTGGCATAAGGCATTCCAAATGGAATGGCATGGTGCCTCGGAACTTCCTGGCATCCTTTTTCGAACTCAGCAGAGAATAGATGGAATATGGCATGCCATACAATAGCACAGAGGGCATGGCATATGCCATTCCAATTGGATCTCCTCTCCATACTTATCAGAACAGTACACTGGGCATGGTGTATCCCATTTGGATCACTGGCATATGTTATTCCTATCAAGGAACTCGTGCCCTAATTTCAAGAAGCTCCCTTAGATGGTACAGGAGATGACCAAAACTATTCTAGCTGTAATCAAGAGGTTTAATAATGATCATAACCTTAAAGGAGTTCCTGTCTTCACCTGTCATGTAAGAAGAGGTAGGGCAGTTGAGCTCGTGAAATGGTACTATATGGTCAATGTTACGAACACTGATGTCCTCGTCAAAGATACACCGCTCTTTGACGATGTGGTGGACATATTCTACACCAGAGTCATGCGCTGTGACCAACACTGATATCTCCACATGTTTCCTCTCATTTGATTCAGGTTTGATGGCGAGCCGTACAGTCTCATAGACAGTTTCTGGGATAACAAAGTTCTCCTGGAGTCCTATGAGCATAAACTTACCGAAACTTACACCTTTGGGGTACAACTCCATCTGCCATTCACACAACAGGTTTTCGTCCGCTTCAGAGCCACTGGTAGGGCTAGAAAAGTACATCAATCTCATCACGTGTGCAGAAAAACAGGAGAAATTCTCCACGGTCAAGGAGGTGTTCCAAATTTCACTTGTGTAGTTTCTCGGAACGTACTGCTCAGTGTCCATGCTACTGCTTTCAAATACGTCCCTCGTGTGCAATGGCAGAGAATGGTATTTGATACCCAGAGTTATCCTCTCTTCGAACAGCTCTCTTGCCTCTCGAACCAGTTCATCTAAATGCAATAGTCTGAGTTGTGCTAAAGTCAGGAGTGGGAATCGTATCTGAGTCACAATTTCCAGGACGAGTTTCTTGAAGCAAAAGCTGGGACCCCTTTGAGCTTCTTTCTGAGCGAGCAGCCATTTTTTCACACCAGTGAACAGGACGAATTCATCATGTATCACGAGGTCAGATGATTTCAGGAAATTAACCAGTGTTTCTTTATGCATCGTGACAAAGTCTGAGGCCTGAATGACCATCTTGAAGTTCCAACAAATCATGTTGCAGCAAATTGTCTCGAAATTTCGGTGGTCACACAGTTGCGCGTAACGAAGCCATGAGACAATATTACCTTTTCTAATGGCGGCCATACATTTCGTGCACATGTAGTCCATGCACAGTTGACTCATATCTGACACTCCATACTTGTCTGCCAGCATCAGAAGCGGTAGGGCAGATTCTGGAGATAGTTCGACCTGACCAGAGTAGAGATATTTCAAGAACTTGTCGAAGACGACGACACATTCTGGCTCTTCCTTAAGAATGATCCGAGCCTTATAAAACTCAGGCCATTTTGGGTTGGTCAGCATTACACGAAGGACTTCACTTGACATGCATAGTATCAACTTGTGGACATTGAATACTTTGTGTCCAACCACCAGTTGAAGATCACTCATCTCCGATGTACATAACAGCTCCTTTAACTTCTTGAGAGTCACATCTGAGTTGTCTATTTCTCCAATCTCGCTATCTGAGGGAGACAATCTGAGGACTTTGTTAGAGAGTGCGAATGTTGGTACAATATTGGGCTCCATGGCTGTCTCCCAATAAGTTTCTACATCACTTCCCCATCATTTATATTCTGGTCATCTTTTCTACAATGAAAAAGAAAAAACATTCCTTCACTCACTGTGTTACTGTTAATTTTCCAGCAAACAGTTCAATAGCCATGAGGAACTAATGTTTCTGCATTCAGACTTCAAACATCAACATTGGCTGATTGAATTTTCTCCTGCCATCATTTTTGTATGGGTCACATGATTGGCATGTATCGCAGCATACTGTTCGTGTGACCTGTTCAAAAATGGCTGTACTAGTGAAAATTCAATCAGCTATTGGTGGCCGAACTAGATAAAAACAGTGAACAGAGTAGGGAGAGGTCTTTTTTTTTTGCCGGATAGAGCCGTACAGCCCATGGAGCATACCGGTCCCGGACTGTACATGTAAATTGAATAAGAGGCATCATGGCATAGTAGCAGAACAAATGAAAACTCTGCTACCACTTCAGCGACATTTTCCCCACCGACATTTTTCCCCACCCTAATATTACGTGCTGTAATAATTACGATCTGCCGACAATCAAGTCGTGGTCATTTCCCCACCTTGATTTTTTTTTAAGTTTGCACTTAAAGTTATTTATTCGGATCGTAACTTAAGATTATATGCCAATGAATGAAATATGATAAAAAATTCCCGCTGCATGAAAGCGGCAAAAATTTGATATTATTATTTGACCACTTCATCAACACTGCCGATATTTTCCGATAGATTACTATAGACATTCAAATTTGAATTGAAAATATTTAATTCATAAAGATTTAGAAAGAACTGAACTTTAAATTAAAAATGTTTAATTCATAACGATTTAGACAAAACTGAATTTTCAAACAATACATTATCACAAAAAAAAATCTACTCAAAAGTATTGATTATTCACTTTATAGGTACAGAATATATATAGCCTAAATAACACGATACTTCATTGGAATTAAAATTTGATGCGGTCGGTAGGCCTACATAAGACCATGCCAAGAAATAAATAACAGCCAGAAAGCAGATCGTAAGTATTACAGCATGCATTACAGGCCTTGCTTTTCGTCGGATTTCACCAGAATCCAAATGGATTCCCGCAGCTTTTTGTTGCGGGAATCTGCCAGAATCCAATTTTGGATTCCTGCAGATTCCCACTGCGAGAATCCAATATTTATAATAATGGCTATGTCTATGAATAAATCTCTATGCAAACTGACGTTGTCTTTTTGAATAAATCTCTTTTCAAGCGGACGGTCACAGTGTTTGTTTTGATTCGGTTACTGAATTTGAGGGCATTTTTTTGTCATTTCCGGTATAAAAAGGATCAAATTGACACAAAAATGTAACAAGAAAAGATGCTATCATGGACAATTGTGTGTCTCTCGTCACAAATATATCTTAGTAAAAGCAGGAACTTTAGACCCATTCCAAAATAAGACAGCCCTGGTTGCCAACGTACATTTAAATATTATGAACCAAGCAATATTCATTAGCTGTGTGCATTGTTTGATCGCCACCTCGTTCCCCTTGCCATTGTTTTGTGAAGTGTAGGTTGATTTGAAGGTAGACTGCTCCCGAATTCTAATTCAGTTAATATGAAGTGACAGTTACTCAACAGATGCCTGTCCAAGTTCGGCAGCAATAGATGTATTGTACCAGAACTGCCATAGTTTTCCACGTCGGTGGCTATTCAGCCTTTATTTAATGATGGAATTGTTTTGGCGTGCTTTGTGCATGAAATACATATATTTCTGATGTTGTTCGTCTTGTTCGAAAACGAATGACTCCTTAATTATGTCAGGACAATTTTGAAAACGCGTTAAACTTATCGACTTCCCTTTCGATATCGTGAGTGGTGAGTGCAACGTTTCTGTTGTCAGGCGAAGCCCCACGCAGAGGTATGACGACCCAATATAGTGGTGATTTAAATTGTCATTATCGCCTCTGCACGGAGAGTGGGAATTTCCTGTTTGTGGATCCACTGACATTCAGACTCGGCATATAATCCGGAACGGATCGGAATGCAACACAACAATTGCAATGAATAAATGGAATTGATTGATGTTTTACTTATATCACAATACCGCGACTCACTCAATATCAACTCACTGTAAGATAATAACATATTTTTCCAACTGCATTGATAATCACTGACAATCATTTCTGACGGTATTACGAGTTAATCCTATTTCGTCGAATATGAGTCATGATTTTTAAATTGCTCTTGCGTGTCAAAGTGAGGTCGGGTGTTTTTTGCTGGAATCGGCAGGACATCTGGCGAGTCGACGAAGGTGATGTTGAACCAATATTTTATGAATAAAACTCTTATAAAATTGACCATCAATGGTAATATTTTGCGGGAATCCATTTAGATTCCCGTGAAACCATTTTACGGGAGTATTTACGAGAATCGGATTCCCGCGGAAAAGCAAGCCCTGCATTATTAGGGTGGGGAAAATGTCGTGTGGGCCCGGATATTGTCGTTGGGGGATAATGTCGGTACCCCATCGAGGTATAATACCCCGATCAAGTAGCCACATATATGCAACTCAGTGTACATGTATGTAGCCACAACTGAGTTGCACATCCTTACTAGCACAGACATCAGTATCGTCTTTTTCTTCGTGGCCAAACATGACAAAATGTACAATTGACTATGGCATTTAACGGGTTGTAAACATGTCAGCTGCTCATTTTGGGCAATGTACTGAACAAATCATGAATACCCTATCACGTTGAAATTTTGAAAATGGCAGTCTAAGTCCAAGAAACACTGCAGTGCGCATGCACCGCTAATAACACGAACACTTTACGATATGTCGTAAAGAAGAAAGCGTCATCAGCTGCTGGGGTAACAGAGATGGAGCTTGACCACGTGCGTTAGGCCCCGCCCACTAGCTGACGACGCTTTCTTCTTTACGACATATCGTAAAGTGTTCGTGTTATTAGCGGTGCATGCGCACTGCAGTGTTTCTTGGACTTAGACTGCCATTTTCAAAATTTTAACGTGATAGGAAGGTAGTGACATGATTTGGTGCTATGTACGTGCACTTGCGCTACAGGAATGAGCCAGATACTTTGTGTCGGGGGAGAGAAGTATATTTGACATGTTTACAACCCGTTAAATGCCATAGTCAATTGTACATTTTGTCATGTTTGGCCACCAAGAAAAAGACGATACTGATGTCTGTGCTAGTAAGGATGTGTAACTCAGTCGTGGCTACATACACTGAGTTGCATATATGTGGCTACCCGATCAAGGTACAAATTATACCTCGATCAAGCTAGGTATTTTCCCCAACCTGTTAAGTTAGGCAATTACAGATAATTTTATCGTCAGATAGCCCAGCCTCAGGTTAGTTCAACAAGCTGAACCCTACTGATATTTAATTTTGTGATATTGATTATGTAGGGTTCAGCCGTTGAATCGATATTTCCTATCGCAAAATTTTCGCCTCCCGACCTAGGTTACAGCGGGTGGATTTGCGCTCATAAAAATTGATAATACCTACCGCTTTGTGCTCGTTTGGATAGAATACATATTTGCCTACTTCCCTGGCCATTTATTTTCTCTGTCCAGCTCCTTTCATTTCCATAAACGGCAAAAGAAAAAAATAGCATCGCAGAAGATCTTCCAAAAACGAAATCCGCCGCCATTTTGAAATGTCACTATGGTGGCACGAGACCAAATTGTAAATTCGGGATTGTAGACAGGAATGTCGGAAACGGCTCATTCATAAGGCTGTCACATTATCTGCATTTAAATGTAAAATTGTAACTATCGGTATCAAGCATAATAGAAGGCACATACTGAGAAAGGTAATTCACGGGATTTTTCATCTCCCTAAGCGACTGGGTCGACTTAGCGGATTCAGTTTTTCCGACTCTTGTAATCCTGAATTTAGAATAACCTCACGTGAGACAATCAGGGTCACGCGAGAGTGTTCTATAATGGCGGCGGATTTCGTGTTTGGAAGATCGTCTGCGATGATATTTTTTTCTTTTGTCGTTCATGGAAATGAAAGGAGCTGGACAGAGAAAATAAATGGCCAGGGAAGTAGACAAATATGTATTCTATCCAAACGAGCACAAAGCGGTAGGTATTATCGATTTTTATGAGCGCAAATCCACCCGCTGTTACCTAGGTCGGGAGGCGAAAATTTTGCGATAGGAAATTTTGATTCAACGGCTGAACCCTACATAATCAATATCACAAAATTAAATGTCAGTAGGGTTCAGCTTGTTGAACTAAGCCTCAGGTATGCTATAGATGAATAGCTCACTTGGGCTAAATAGTCAACTTGACCTATTGTTCCAGACCTGTTAAAACGTGGCTATTATGTTCAGCCAGACACCTGGTGTCAACTCCACATTCACAACAACAACAACCAGTTTAGTCGAGTAGGAATGAATCATTGTCTCTTTATGCGCTGGCAGCGACAGATTTTAACTTTGCTATATGAACTATGATTAACTTTATCATTTTACAACAATCAATATGTCACGAAATAGTTATCAAACCAAATATTTAACAATAACTACCCTCTTCAATAAAAATTGAGATGTTGACAGGTCGCGGCCATGTTTAGAGTGCCCGTATGTTGACCTGAATGAACTCTAAAATTTTCCCATGGTGCTTTCACAACGGCTTCCGGTAACAAAACTCAAAAGAGGCACGATGGCCGATCATACGCCAAGTCGTCATGAGAAAAGTTTGGGACTGCTGACAACAAAATTTGTGAATCTCTTACAGGAAGCCAAAGATGGAGTGCTCGACTTGAAAGTTGTAAGTATCCGATGTGCTATTTATCTGCCCAATGCAGCTATGCACAGTCGTAAACGAGTGAGCACACGTCCGGACAAAAAATGACAAGTTTGTTATTGTTTGCAGACCGCATGGCTGGTTGAAAAGTCGTGCACTGGGCCTTAGCCAGGGGTCGAAATTGCTATCTATTGCAGTACATGTCCGGAAGAAAATTGGCACTGTCCTGCAGTTTTTTTTCAGTCAGTTTACATGTGTTTTAATTTATGTGTCAGACATCTTGAAAAATGTCCTGGAAGTATATTTTGGAGAAACATTAGTGTTAGCTAATATCTGGGCAAAGCCAAGAAGCGAATGTAGAATTTATACGTCTTTCGTTCTCATCTGGCTTTGCCTAACTGCACAGACACATTTATTCATTTGGCGTTTGAGAAACAACTGTTCCTATCAACAATACCTGTGTTTGATAGTCACACATGTATAAACCGTATAAATTGTCATCCTTGCCAGTTATTTTCTGGAATATAACTCCCTCTCCTCCACGCTTGTCGCTTTTATGAATGTTTTCAATGCTGATGATTAGCTGTACAAGAGCCATTTTCACAGTACCCCACCTCCGCCATATTATGGTACCGTAGATGCCATGTTGTGTATTTCTGGGATCCGCGACATTTCGGCACGCGACATTTCGGTATGCGACATTTCGGCACGCGACATTTTGGCATGCGACATTTCGGCACAAAGTGAAGGGTGCGACATTTCGGCATGCGACATTTCGGCAACTTTTTTTACAGGCTAAATTATTATTAAATAATAGCTAAATTATTATTAAAATTGCCATATTTCAATATTATATCACCATACCGCCATTGTTTGCACCTCAGCTCTGGAATGTTCATGATGCTATGATGAACAACGAGCCACGAACAAATAACCTCTGTGATGAGGCCTGGAACCAGAGGTTCTTCAGCCTTGTTGGTCACAGCCATCCGTCCGTGTGGAAGCTGATCGAGTCCATACAGCGGGACGAGGCCACCATGTCCGCCCGAATCGACGAGGCATCCAGAGGTAATCCACCAGCAAAGCGAGTACGTCGAGTCTATCAAAATCTACAACGTCGTCTCCGTACTTTGTGCCAGGAACGGGCTACCGGTCAGCGAACGATCGAGGCTTTTCTTCGAGGTGCAGGACGGACCATTCGGTGGAAGCCAGTGATGGATGGCCAGTGAACAAACTGTTCTTGCTCAGCTAAAACAAATTTATAGTATTTTCGGTCTGCAATATATGTGCTGTTAATGCCCACGAGTAATGCTTGTCGTACTGTTTATTTACCCTGTGAATAAAATATACATGTATATATGATATAATTGTCTTTTTGTTTTTTTTAATTACATGTAGAAAACATTATGCCAGTTTACAATGTAGTCTTACGTTGTGCGCTGCAATGTTAATCTCGTCAATTCCAACCCATCCCCAAAAATCCTGGTTAAATTTAAATAATATTCTGGTTTGTATCCAGAGGATAGAGCCCTCAGTATGGTAATATAATAGTGAAATATGGCAATTTTAATAATAATTTAGCTATTATTTAACAATAATTTAGCCTGTAAAAAAAAGTTGCCGAAATGTCGCGTGCCAAAATGTCGTACCGTTCACTTTGTGCCGAAATGTCGCATGCCGAAATGTCCGTTACCGAAATGTTGTGTGCCAAAATGTCGCATGCCGAAATGTCCTGACACCGTATTTCTGTCCAAGTTTGCATGCTAAGTGACAAAAAATACACATGGCATGCGGGAGGTGGGGGTCACTGTGAAAACGGCTCATTTACAGCTAATCGTCAGCATTGAATACATTAATAAAAGTGACAAGCATGGAGGAGAAGGAGTTATCTTTCAGGAAATAACCGGTAAAGAATATCAGAATAACAATTTATATGGTACAGGTTGTACTTACCGAAGATCAACTAACAGCATGTGTTTATCAATCGTAGGAACAGTTGTGGCTAATAACTTAATAAGACTGTCAATGCAGTTTTGATACATTCCTATATGAGTGTACATTCCCTACATTACTTGATAAAACACAAAGAAATCAAGGTTCCTATTTTTGGAATGATTACTTTACACTTAGCCCTCATTGACTGTCTAATGCTGTTTTGATACATTCCTATATATGTGTACTTTCCGTACAATATATATGAAAACGAAAAGAATCAAGGTTCCTACACTGTATGTTTGGAATGATTATATTATATCTAGTCTTCTTGGACTGTCAAATGTTGAGTTGATACATTTCTATATGTGTGTATAATTAATGTTTGTATATTGTACCCAGCTCTTGTGGGCACAAATGTTTGTTCTGGTACTAAAGTTGAATTGAATTGAATAACTGGGACATGCATGGGTTTTCCAGATATGAAAATATATAAGACCCAAATGTGATATGAAATTTTGTTGAAAGTGATGTTAACTCATTCGGTACCAATGACGCCAAAAGGCGACAAAATAATTCCGTCTCAACCCCGTTGACGACTTTTGGCGTAATTTCTTAGAGCCTCCCCAACCCCAATGACGCCAAAAGGCGACATCGCTGCTTCACGGTCAAATAAAACCCCACTCCGTCTGAATGTAGCATTTTACGCGAGCACCTCGAGTGAAACTTGCCTAAATGTATATATTTTTGAAAAGCCTAAACCTTCAACATTCAGATTATCAAAGAATGTTTTCATTTTGACAAACAAATAAAACAAGATCGAGAGGGAAACGAACAAATAATGGGGGAAATGTGGAACTACAAAATTTTCACAATTTTACCGTGTCAGTAAAATGTTGCTGCAGAATGTAAATTCACTCAGTAATCCCCTTCAAATCTCTCTATTGCTGAAGTATAATGTGTCCAAGAGACCATCTAATCGTTCCATCAAGATGAAATCCTTCAGATCCACAGTGTCAGGGGTTTTTCTATCCGTTTTTTCTAGCCGGGTTTTGATAAAAAAAATTCAGTTTTGTGATTTTTGCCATTTGCGCGCACGAAAAAAATATTGAGTTTCCCACAATTTACCAGTTGTCAGTAAAGTTGATATGTTGTCTCGCATGACCCGCCCACATCAATAGTTAGGAGATAAATAATGCCGTATGTATATCAATTATCAGTAATTTTTGGCTGTAAAAAAAATAAGTAAGCAAATCCAAGTAAAACGAATGAGGTGGTCGCTTGCCGTCACAGCGCGGAGGCCACGAGTGGCAAAAGCCGCCATTTTGGTCCACATTCTTGGGGGAACCCCTGGCCTGATTTCAAAACGAGGCACAGTCCTTTTCCCGGCATGAATCTCTAGCGAGGATTCCCTCATGTCAAACACACAGCAGTAAAGTGTTAACTCCGGCAGTTTTGATGGTCGCGTACCAAAGCCATTATTGTTTTAGCTAACGGGTCAGTTGTTTCCTCATCAACCAGTCGGCACATTGTGCCGAATTTAACCATTCATTTCTCTAGTGATACGCTTTTGGGCGAAGTGATCGAGCGCTTCACATCTTCACTCCCGACAACAACAACGACAATACAGGCTGTCGACCTGCACGTAACGAAATACTCGTACAGCTTAAGGACGATGGACATATAAAAGTCGTTGCCCTGGACAGAGAATCCCTATCTTCAGTCATTATAAAAGAATAAAAGAAGTTGAAAATTCGGGTAATAAATCCTGCAGTTATCTTTAATAGTGGTCACAAGTAAGAGTGGTTTCCCAGGATTTCTATTTACAGAATGTGTGTGCTTTTGAGTTTTACTGTCTACCATAATTATTTACGTTATGTTTCAATTAAATTAAAGCAAACTTAAAGGTGAAATGCAAAGGTTTTTAGATTCTCCTTTTCACATTTTATATAGGTTGAATAATGATAGAAACACCAGTCTATCTACTTTACTTGGTTTAATTTGAATTATCTTGTTTGCCAGAATCTTTTTAATAATTGGTACCCCTAGCACAGCTGAATTCAGATTTGCAAAACGTCATCGCTTATCTTTCCTTGATTGTGACGTCACGTCAGACCAGCCGCCCGGAGACTGAACGTTACAAGTATTGATGCCCGGCCAGATGGTCTGATGTGACGTCACAAACGAACGTCAACAAGGGCAGATAAGCGATGCGGATTTCATTTCTGAAATCGGCCAGGCTTGAGATACCAATTTTGAAGCACTTTTCAAAAGCTACCAGGAGACAAAATACTTCAAATAAAACCAAACAGAGTATTTGGGCTGATATTTCCATCATTAACTAGCCCGTGAAGAATATAAATAGGGAAATATGAAAACCTTTGCATTTTACCTTTAAGATGTCTCTTTACTTTAGAGAATAATTATTTCATAAATGTTTTTTTTCTGGTTATCTTTAGGAGAGATTTCAGAGTGTATAAATCTGTAAAATAGGAATTTTGTCAGGTTATATATTCAATCACATTCTTCTCTGTCAACGGTAGAAAATGTAGCTTCAATAATTAATAATTATAGCTTCTAGCATGTATGTTTTATTATGAGAAGGTCAAGCTAAACAACCTATTAACTGACAATGGCCATACTGTGGTTTGGTGTGGTTGAACAGGAGTGTACAAGTGTATTCGGTCGACGGCCGAATATTTTAGGCTGATGTTTATATCTTGATTGACAACGCAGCAGCAGTTCAATATGTTGTTGTTGCTCTAAGAAGACACGACACGCTACTGTCGCCTTCAATTGTTGGACAATACACGGTACCCTGCCACGGTTTGGGCCAACGGATTATCACGTAACACTGGGTTATTTTACCAATGTTACATAGACTGTATATAATTCATGTAAATAGGGTTGTCAGTATTTGTCGATCTCTAAAGTAGCGTCTACGGTGTTTCTGTTCTCGTAAACATATGACCAACCTCAGTTCTGTAATTGGTGCGATGAAAAAATTGAGTTTCATCATTTTTTTGATGAAAAAGGGAAAAATATTGAGTTTTGTAGAATTTCGTTGCGCAAAAAAATTGAGTTTTTAATTTTGAAATTGAGTTTGTGAACAATTTTGGGCTAGAATAACCCCTGTCCACTCCGTAAACTTTATTTCCACATTTTTCCAACACATGTGTCGGTAAATATTGGCCGTTTTCATCTCGCGCCATGCTTGGAACGAACTGTAATGTCGAATTGATCAAATCGCGTGCCTTCGTTTTAGTCACGTGCCTAACAACAACCAACCGAAGCGCTGAAGTGTTGACGTGGTTCATTGGCGCAAATATCAGATTCGTCGGATAAATTATATTTATATCCAATCGTAATATTAGCCATCCATTGTAACTAAGATGAGATTGGGAAAGCCCAGGGAATCACCTTTCCAACGTGACCTAGATCATGAAAAACAACCGCTGGAAAGCGGAGATACACGCCTTCAAATATGACCGAAAAAAAACCCCTCAAACTCTTCGCAATTTAGCGAAGTCTCTCATCTGAAAACTGCGTTTATTCTGACAAATGTCCACGAATAAATGAGTATTCATTGGTTATTTCTGGGCATTGTAATCAAAGAAATATCTGCTCACAATCTTCGGAAATTACGTAGGTTTGCAGGGTTAGATCTAGGGTCTCCCAGCGTCCGTAAAACGGACACAGGTACAAAATCAAATGAATTAAAAATGAACATGTTTTTGCAAAATATCAAATGATTTTTTTCAAAAATCAAATGATGTTTTTTTACGATGTTTGAAAGCCGTAAACCTGGACGAGTGTGTCAACTCGCGTTAGACAAAACTTATGGCAAGGGAGACAACTATGCATCTATCCGTTGATAAGCTTGGCCACTAGGGGCGCGATAGTTTTCGTTCTCCAGGCAGAGGTCTATACTATGAATGAAGTCGGAAATATGTACGTCTGTGAGTGTCTGGAGAGCTAGGCAGCGTGTGCGTTCTCGCGTTGTATCGGCAACGCGTATCTGCAATGACAAGCCGTCATGGTGGGACAGAAAGGTCGGTCTGGGGGAAATACGAAGGGTAGCGGCCGCACAAGAGAATGCGGTGTGTTGGCTGGACATTTGAAAAAAAAACTAAAGGAAGATGAAGGGTCTGACTGCCACAAAGTCGACGTTCTCTTTGCTCGATGCTGTGCTGCCGGTACTGAAAACACAGGTCAAGCCGATATTGATCAGGACATGGAAAATGATGCAGGCATCAAAGCTGGGACAAATTATGTTCAACCCGTTGAGGCAGTCGAGGTGGGAAGAGAATTAGCTTCGAATGATATACAGCATGGTATAAAAATACTGTATAGAGGAATCTATTCAATAGAAATTTTGAAAGCAGCAGCTGTAAATAATTTTAAAAGCAGATGATCAGATTAAACAAGAAGTAAAATGTGCATGATATGCTTGTCTGATCGACAAGACATGTGCAGCCAGGAATCGGTTAGAATGCTTCTAAGAGCATCAAGGGTCCCAGACATGCCAGAGTTTCTCGGCGCCTAGGCGGCCCCTGAGCCCAAGTCTAATCAGCAAAAAGGTTAGTTGCTCGATGACATCAAAGTTGACATCATGGTATAGTATCAATCTGACAGCACGTGGAAGTAAATGATCTGGAAATTCATGCAGCAAGTCCCTGCTCAACTTTGTCATTTTGAAACACAAGCAAGATCAGCCTGAATATGGTGAAAATTTGGAAAAAAAAGAAGTAAATTGTTCATTATCTACAGGTATCTGACAAGACATTTAAATAGCCAGAAATGGGCTCGAATGCTCCTGAGAGCATCTAAGACCCCAGAGCTTCCAGCCTGTAGCCTGTACGCTACGCCTCCCTGCGCTCGGCATTATTTTTTTTCAAATAAGGACACTACTTCAATTTCCTGGATATAACCCTGGTTTGTGCTCTATTGTTTTTACGTTGTTGTTGTTGTTCATCGAAACATCCGACGATTGCCATTGGCATTATCATTTTGCAAATTACGAACATGTCGGTGAGTTTACTGATTTTTATTTCTTGAGGATTTCTTGAGGAAAATAATACACACACATAGTTTTTGTTGAAATATATTATTTAAAAAGAACATAAAGCAATAAGTTTCAGAATGTCTGGGATCTGAAATGCAGACAAAAACACATGAACGCCTTCTGTTTTGGAGATAATTATTCAACGTTACTGACTGCCCTGAGCTGGAAGCAGTGGGGTTCAGGCCAAGAAAACTATCTGGGGCTGACAGCTAGGATAAGCTGCAGTACTGATAAATGTTCGAATTTCATTAAATTGCTCGGGTTGTGTACTTGACTGTGAAGAGACACTTTGCAGAATAGCGAAGAGTTCTCAACAACTTCATCACATCCCTCCGCTAAATCCAGTAACAATTTGTTTGTAAAACAGCGCATGTATGATTAGATATTATATGGATTTACTTCTTCGCTATTCTTCATGAAATGTTTCAGTTTGCTTGACCAAGTAAGTCTTTAAATTTTCAGAAAATGACAGTGGCAACCACAAATCTGTGTTACTCTTATCTCTCCATATTTTGACCATATTGATATTGCAAAACTACAGTAAGATTATGCCCATTTTAGAAATTGCTAAGGTCAGCTGGTTCCTATCATGCCTATATACATGTAGGCCAAGCTTCCTCTAAACCCTGGCCATGACGGCAGATGGTACATTATAGATTGTCTTTGGTAGGCATTCTGATTTGAGGCGCACGATCGCGTGTGTGCACCATCGCGCTCCTGAAAAATAATCAAGGCGTGTGTTTTCCGCGCGCCTCATTTTTATGTTAAAAAAAAAAATGAAAACGGTATTTTTGTACTTGGAATTCCCCTCTCAAACTTCAGTTGCAATGTCTAGCAATCATACGAGTTGTCTCCCTTGAGCAAAACGGAAGTTACTTTGTACAACCCCGATCCCATAGTTTCTTTCATCACTGCATTCACTCAGCGGGTATACCATGGCAGCATGAAGCCATGATTGGACCGGTCTGGGAACGTGGTTCGGGATTACATGACTTCTGTCGGTTCAAGTATGGCGGGCAGTTGATGAGGGCGACTTTTTCTCTGATGGCTTTGGCAATGTTTTTAATGAACTAACAACAAACATCACCAGAATCCTGGGAACGTGGTTCTGGATTAGGTGACTTCTGTCGGCTCAAGTATGGCGGGCAGTTGACGTGGGCGACTTTTTCTCTGATGGCTTTGGCAATGTTTTTAATGAACTCACAACAAACATCAGCAGAATCCATTTTCTCAATTAATCTGATGCCATTAACTTTCTGACATTTAAAGGAGTATTTTATATAGGTTCCTATTACAACGGTTAGACTCTTAAAGAAATATAACCCACTGTTTTACTGTCGTTGAGGGCGATAACCTATTATTTTGATTACAATTTGTGAAGCCATGTTTCCGCTTTGAGGTCGACGTGGGCGCCGCCATGTTGCCTGTAGGATGACGTGACTGATGACGTCAGTATTCAGGACGACGCCACGGCTAACGCTTGATCCAGGGACTTTTTCAACTACGGATATTTGAATTACTCTGGGTCAGAGGTTTAATTCTAGAAAAAAATTGGCGCGGCAAATCCCACGGGGGGAGACTGTTGGTTATCTCCGCCAACTGAAGAATTTTCTTCCCCAGGTTTTTCAACTGAGACTTGCTCGATTCAATTTGGACAAAATCTGAAGCTGAGCGATAAACTAAAAGAGCGTCCTCTGCAATTGTCCAGTGATTTGAGTTGAGCGACGATGCTTCTAAGTTTGTAAACATTTTCATCATTACACTTGAACTACTGAAATCAACTAGAACATCCGTGAATTTACTGGGTTCCTTCTCGTGTGAATTATCGGCATGACCAACACCATCAACCTTAAATCTCCATGACGTGACGTTTTTAGATGAGTATACATCCACTTCCGCTCATCTAAAAACGTCACACAGTGGTGCAATGGCGGCGCCCAGTGCACGCCGTGGCGAGCAACAAAATATTCAATATTTCTTTTATTTTGCATTCTATCAACATAAGTTTTATATAATAAGGTTTTGAACACGATTGTTGATAAATATAGTCACACTCAAAAATAAGGTAAGTACTTTAACTAAAGTCTTGAAAAAACTCAATGTCAATCGTCTCGTCCAACATCCAGACAGTTTCAGCACTAGTCAAAGAATTATGTCTAGTGGAAGGCGGCTTGTTTGCACCAGTTTCCAAGAACAATAATTAACATAAGGTTAGTTTCTTGCTGAATGAAGCAATCAGCTGTTTCAATAATAATATCAAGACATCGTAAACCACACTCCTAACATCAGCAAAAGCACTCCTGGACATTTCTCAGGCGACGCATGTGATTTGAGGGTGCTAATCGCACACCTCGAGTAATGTCAGGCGTGTGTTTTTCACCCACCTTCGCCTGTACTTATCAGAGTGCCTGCTTTGAACATGTTGGATGACAGACAATCTAGATATACATGTACTATCTGTATTCATGGCCAGGATTGGAGGAATTGCAGACTAAACTGGTTCCCTGTTGTTAAAGTCTAGCATTATCTTAATAGCGGTTACATGGCTTATAGCTCATTTCGCAACACCTCGTGGGGCTCTCGGTGTTGTGCACACCTCAAGTGATGGTAAGAATTTAAGGGTTTCAGCTCCTTGGACAGCTTGTTGTAAGAGACGACTAACTGGGGCACCCATGGGGTTCTCGAATGGGAAAAGGTATGGCCCAAATATTGTGATAGGACTGTTGAAAGTGATGTTCAATCATTTCGTAATGTTCATCGGAATGATGAGGCCCAAATATTTGAGTCGCATGGACAATGTAAAAGTTTTCCAAAAAAGAATTAAAGTTCCATTCATCGTCTTTTTTTGGAGCAAATTAATCAAATGCACACATATTTCGCACATATCTGATTTCCAAAACATGGGATACACTGGATACAACACTTATTTTTTAAAAGAGGAAATAAAATAAAGAAGTGCTGCTGAATAGAGATCCATTGAATCTTGAGTGATCGCCGAGTTATGGTGAGTTAGTTCGTAAACTACAAGTCGGTGATGTTGGAGCAGAAAATCTGCACAAACCAATAATCAGTCCATCTTTTGTGTAAGAGTCCTGGAACAAGGAGAGATTAGAGTTTCTTGGTACGACATTGACTCTAGATGGACCACTTTTCAATACAAAAGGCTGAAAAACATGGTGACACATGGTAAATTAATACATTTTAGCGTTCACATCAGATTTTCATGCAAGAGTGATTTGGAGATTTGGCTGACTTGTCCTATTTCACCTTGCACCAGATAGTCCTGATTTGTCAAAGATACTTAATAAACATGTCCTATTGCTATGTTTGTGTTTCAGGCTGCAGACACATTGGCTGTCCGACAGAAGAGAAGGATCTATGACATCACAAATGTGTTGGAGGGCATTGGTCTCATCGAGAAAAAATCCAAGAATAGTATTCAATGGAAGTAAGTGAGCAGTCCCAATAACACAGTTATTACATAGTCCAATGTACAGTATGTACATGCCTGAATTGAGGGAATACATTAGGCGTGTTAGAGTTTTCACTTTCACTTTCGTTATTACCATTTTAAAACGTAGCAAGCAGGCACGGTTGGGGTGTATTTTCCTTCTCAAGAGTGGGAATTTCATCCCTGGATCAAGTTAATATGGGATTATTTTTTCCCAAAGAATTTAAATCATTACTTTAATCAGTATTTTTGTAAATATATCAATATCCTAACTTGTATAATGTATTATAAAGGATGCACACTTCTAGTTCATTTGCTTCTGATGATACATGTACTTAAAAGATTATAAGGACATAAAATAAGACGGAGTACATGTATGAATTCCTCTTTGTCCATGTTGTCATTGTTCCAGAAGCAGTATTCATGAGGTACTCCTGAATGAACTGTTACCATGGTTATAGATTTTCAGTCCTGGTGATAGTAAGACCCATGTTATGATTATCATTACAGGGGGGCTGGTCCTGGCTGCAACACCAGGGAGATATCAGACAAGCTCGCTGTTCTCAAGGAGGAGATTGATGACTTGGACGAGAAAGAGCGAGAACTTGACCAGCACAAGATGTGGGTTCAACAGAGTATTAAAAATATCACAGACGAAGTCACCAATCATCAGTATCCTTTATTGAATGTAGCAAATTCATCCTTCAACTTGTGGTTTCAAACACAAGCTGGTACGATTTATATGCACCAGAGTATAGGGGATTAAAGAATTTGGGGAGCGGGGCAGGAGGAAGAAATGTGTGAGTTGGAGGTCGCAGGGATGTGATGTCCTGGCAAGCAACTGAGCTGGACGGGAGTCAACGGTTTTGAAGCAGAACAACAGGAAATAACAGAAAGGCTCACAGGCTGCCAGCGAGTACATGTATTTTATTAGGCTAAAAAAAAATGATTAAATGGTTCTCAGGCACCGCCGCATCGGTCTAAAACGTGTGCCTCGGTCCTTTTTATTTTGAAAATCCAGGACAGTTTTTATACGCCCGCCAAAAGGCGGACATATTATGTGATGGCGGTTTCCATCCGTCTGTCGGGGCGTCCGTCTGTCCGTCCCTCGTGTCCGGTCTATATCTGGGACAGTTTTCTATCCACAGTTCCAATTTTTGGTGAGTGGATACCTTACGGGGAGACGATGTGTCGCGTACCAAAATGAAGGTCGAGGTCAGAGGTCAAAGGTAACTGGCCTGAAAAACAGAAAATCACTGAAGTGTTCGTGTCCGGTCTATATCTGTGAACGTTCTCTATCCACAGTTGCAATTTTTTGTGAGTGGATACGCTAGGTGGAGACGATGTGTCGTGTACCAAAATTGAGGTCGAGGTCAGAGGTCAAAGGTCACTGTTGCCTAAAATCAGGAAATCATTGATCTTTGACAGTTTTCCATCCACAGTTTTAATTTTTGGCGAGTGGATGCCCTAGGGGGGAACGATGTGTTGCATACCAAATGTAGGTCGAGATCAGAGGTCAAAGGTCAGTGTGACCGAAATATCCGGAAATCATTAAAAATTTCTAATTTTTTTTTTAGTGGATTCAGTAGATGGAAATAATTTTGAAATTGTTAAAAAATCATGATTTTTTTAGTCCACTGAGAAATTACGGGGAGCAGTTTTGTCATGTACCAAAATTTAGATCCAGGTCTATAATCCAGGTCACTGTGACCCCAGAATAAAGGTCAATGGTCAGTGTGACCGAAAAATCAGGAAATCATTAAAAATTGCTAATTTTTTGTGAGTGGATTCAATAGGGAGAAATGAAGTGCGACATACCAAAAATTAGGTCAAGGTCAAAGGTCACTGTGACTCCAAAATCAGGAAATTATTAAAATAACTTTTTTTGTGTCAGTAGATACATTAGTGGGACACGATGTGTCACATACCAAAATGTAGGTCAAGGTCAAAGGTCAAGGTCACTGTGACCCCAAAATTATGAAATTGTTAAAAATCATGATTTTGTGTGACCATTGAGGAATTACGTGGAGATGGTTTGTCATGTACCAGAATTTATGTCAAGGTCACTGTGACCCCAGAATCAAGAAATCTTTAAAAAGTACTTTTTTTGTGTCAGTAGATAATAGGGATACATGATGTGTTACATATTAAAATGTAGGTCAAGGCCAAATTTCAAGGACACTGTGACTGCCAAAATCATTAAATTCATGATTTTTTTGTCCATTGATACAATGATCATGTAATGCGATGTTGTGTTCTGTCCATTCATCCACAGGGGTTTTCTAGCCGTTTTTTCATCGTGGTAACCACGATGAAAAAAGAAAAATATTGAGTTTTGCAGAGAATTTCAAATTGAGTTTTGATAAAAAAAATTCAGTTTTGTGATTTTTGCCGCGCAAAAAATATTGAGTTTCCCACAATTTACCAGTTGTCAAACACACAGCAGTCAAGTTTCAACTCCGGCAGTTTTGATGGTCGCGTACCAAAGCCATTCTTGTTTTAGTTAACGGGTCAGTTGTTTCCTCATCAACCAGTCGGCACATTGTGCCGAATTTAACCATTTATTTCTCTAGTGATACGCTTTTGGGCAAAGTGATCGAAAGTGATCGACAATACAGGCTGTCGACCTGCACGTAACGAAATACTCGTACAGCCTAAGGACGATGGACATGACAGAGAATCCCTATCTTCAGTCATTATAAAAGAATAAAAGAAGTTGAAAATTCGGGTAATAAATCCTGCAGTTATCTTTAATAGTGGTCACAAGTAAGAGTGGTTTCCCAGGATTTTTATTTACAGAATGTGTGCGCTTTTGAGTTTTACTGTCTACCATAATTATTTATGTTATGTTTCAATTAAATTAAAGCAAACTTAAGATGTTTCTTTAGAGAATAATTATTTCATAAATGTTTTTTCTGGTGATCTTTATGAGAGATTTCAGAGTGTATAAATCTGTAAAATAGGAATTTTGTCAGGTTGTATATTCAATCACATTCTTCTCTGTCAACGGTAGAAAATTCAGCTTCAATAAGGCCATAAAAAGTTAATTAATTGTTTCTCAAGTGGGGGGGGGTTTTTTCAGGAGCGAGCGGGCGTTTTTTTTTTTTTATTTTTTATTTTTTTTTCAAGGAAGGATGCGGGCGGTTTTTTATCTTTTTTTTTTTTTTTTTTTTACAAGCCGGGAACACCATATATGTTTAAACACACACAAAATGAAATATTCTATGAATATGGCCAAACAAATCAACTGCTTCTCCGATTGTGGCCTGAAGTGGGATGGAATCTCCGTCCTGCTTAGATTTTCCAATTGTACACGATATCGCGTCGTCGAAAGCTGGGCATCGGGTGATACTGGTCACCTCGTTCAGGACCTCGATCACGGTGGCACTTGGGCTAACCTGTATAATTGTCCAGTCCTTCAGCATGTTAACCGCCCCACGTTCTCGACATTCAGCAATGTATGCTGAAACCAGCATTGTGAAAACGGATAAAATATGCGGTAAAAATACAATCACAAATTTCATTTCATTGGACCCATTTCCGATGAATTGTTTAAACTAGGCAAAGAGCATAATGAAAAGCATAACCGGCGCTGGAACCGGAGACTAGGATGAAAATATTTCTTCAATTTACAGCCTTTC
>JAVTVY010009454.1:0-43023 GCA_036873755.1 Hanleya hanleyi
TCATATGTATATGTATATGTTGGATAAAATGCATGTTTTTCTTTTGGTTCAAATCCATATTTTTCTGCATCTTTGGGCCTGGAAAAGTATCCACACACTTCCACTGACATATAACGTAGATGGCAAACCCGTCTCATAGTCTGTAAAACCCAAATTTTATGAAAATTCAATGCAAACAACATTTAGTATTTCTGTGGTTTTACTTTTGCTATATATTTACTTTTGGGTCAAATTCATATTTCCAGGCTTGATTTGGACTGGAAATGCATTGCAAATCTTCCGCCAACATGTCCCGTAGCCCATAAGACTTTCACGTAGTCGGCCAAATCAAAATTGTGTGATTTATCAACACGCAGCACATGTAGCAAATTTATGAGTTTATTATGTAAAATGCAGGTTTGCTTTTTTCTGCAAATTCATATTTCTCTGCCTGTTTGGCACTGGAAAACCATTAGCAAAGTTCCACAAACATGTGTCATACATGATAAACCTGTCACGTAGTCCTTGAAATCAAAATTGTGCGAAAATTCAACGCGAACAACATGTACAATATTGTAGCATTTTTGTGTAATAGTCATGTTGATTTTTGGGTCAAATTCATATTTCCTTCCTTGCTTGGGACTAGAAATGCATTGGTAAACTTCCGCCAACATGTCCCATAGCTCATAAGTCTTTCACGTAGTCTGCCAAATCAAAATTGTGCGATTTATCAACACGCAGCACATGTACCAAATTCATGTATTTATTATGTAAAATGCAGGTGTGCTTTTTTCTGCAAATTCATATTTCCCTGCCTGTTTCGGACTGGAAAACCATCAGTAAACTTCTGTAAACATGTGCTGCTGCCCATAACAGTATCATGTAGTTCACAAGCCAAAAAACGTGTGATTCACAGCAACATGTCACATGTATAAGCTTATACATGTACAATGTCATATGGCATGTTTACTTTTGAATTAATTTCATATTTCCAGTCATGGCATTTACCTGAAGAGCATCGAAAAACTTCTGCAGACATGTGTCGCTGCCCATAACTGTATCACGCAGTCCACAGACCAGTAATCCTGCAATTTACAGCGACATAGCACATCTATATACATGTACAATGCTATGTGAATGGCATATGTTTACCCTTAAATTTATTTCATAGTTCCAGCCATGAACTTGATGTAAGATACAATAATCTTCTGCCAACATGTTGTAAAGTCCATAAACCTGTCATGTAGGCCATGAAGCACATAATGTTTGAATATAACAAATGCATACGGTGTGACTTGGAAATTGTCATCCAAGTTATTGTTTTATTTACAATTTTGTAGATGAAACGGCATTCTAAATAATATATTTTACTTGTCCTTGTGCCTAACAGGTGAGTATTTGTTTGTTTTCCTTGTAAGATGAAGTTTTAGTGTCATGAGATTGAACCAATTATTTGTTTTTGCAGCCGTCTGGGATATCAGAGATGCAGCCCATTCCAGGAACAGCATCTCAACTTGACACAGAGTCACCACGGCAGAGCCAGTACCCTCCTAGAGTCCAGGGGACAACCCTATCAGTCCATTTGTTGGCAGCCCCACCTGCGGCACAACCGGAGGCACCACCAGCGGCACCTGTGGCACAACTTGAGGCACCACCAGCTCCACCTGTGGCACAACCTGAGGCACTACCAGATGAACCACCAGCTACATCATACCAGAAGAAGACATTTCAAAAGCGATTATTCAACCAATTCCTTCGAAAGAGGACTTCTAACATAGCACAATGGAGAGAAAGAGCGGGTTATGAGTCTGCGAGTGTAATCTCCCTTTTCTCTAATTCACCATTCTTTAATTCACTATTCTATAATTCAACATTCTCTAATTCATTCTTTAATTCCCTGTTCTATGATTCATCATTATTCTCCAATTCGTCATTATTTTTTAATTCATCACTATCTTCCAATTCGCCATTAATCCATAATTCGCCATTAATTCATAATTCACCATTAATCCCCAATCCGCCATTATTTCATAATTCGCCATTAACCCATAATTCGCCATTATTCCATAATTCTGAGTTTTTTCTAATTCGCAATTAATCCATTATTAGTCATTAACCATGATTCACCATTAATCTCGAATTCACCATTATTCCCTAATTCGCCGTTGTCCTCTAATCGCCAATAATCACTAATTCGCCATTATTCTCTAATTAACCATTAATTCACCTTTGTTTTCTAATTCGACATTTTTTCTCTAATTCACCATTATTCTGTAATAGGGTCATTATTATTTAATTTGCCAGTATTCTATAATTCGCTATTTAATTTATCATTATTCTCTAATTCGCCAGTATTCTCTATCTCTCCATTAATTCACATTTATTTTCCAATTCAACATCTTTTCTCCAATTCGCCATTATTCCCTAATTCGCCATTAGCGCTAATAATCACTAATTCACCCCAGCTTCTAATTCACCATTATTCTCTAATTTGCCATTAATTCACCTTTGTTTTCTAATTCAACATCTTTTCTCTAATTCGCCATTATTCTGTAATAGGGTCATTATTATTTAATTTGCCAGTATTCTCTAATTCGCCATTTAATTTGTCAAATCCCACCATTAATCATTAATTCACATCTATTTTCTAATTCAACATCTTTTCTCCAATTCGCCATTATTTCTCTAATTCGCAACAACAAGGAATATTTACATGAATAATGAAAATACAAAAAATAGCGAAAAAGACAAATAATGCAGCAATTACTACTCATTTTCTGTTATTAACTTTTTTCAATATGAACAATCAAACTTTTAATTCGATTTTTCTTTTTGACTTATCTTCCTTTGGGCAACTCTTCAGCAAAATCCCCTATTTTTGTCCTTTATCACGTGTCGGTCATGTGGTTTTTTGTCACTTTCTTTTGTCCTTTCTTTTGTCCCCCCTCTTTTGTCCTTTTGTCCCCCGCGTAGAGAAGTTTATGCCCCATCTTCATTGCCACCGGGAGCCGGTTCATTTCTACAAAATTGAAACATGAAACGAATGAAACAAAAGAAACAAAATTGAAACGAATGAACATCAAATCGAGGCGCAACCTCAAACGACCTTGCAAATTCAGGTCAGATTTCCCCTCGATTTTCTCTCCCCGTTTCGCTAAATCACACCCTTCGTTCCTCTGAAATTTTCTTGAGGATCATCTGAATCAAGGCTATTGGAGGGAAGGCGTAGGCTAGTAGGCCGTTCCAGTCCAACGACAACGCATCTACGGCTAGAGCCTGCGGATCTGGGACTGGGCTGACAAAGCATGCTACCTGTTCGTTGTGCCTGGTCGCAAATAGGTCTAGTTGAGGTTGACCCCAAATCTGTGCTACGCTCTGAAAAACCTGCGGGTGTAGCATCCACTCCGTCTGCAGGATCTTGTCTGGTCTGGACAAGGCATCTGCCAGAACGTTGAGTTTCCCCGCTATATACCGTGCTCGTATGTGGAACTGATGTAGCTGAGCTAGCTGAAGTAAGTCCAATGTCTTCAGAAATAGTTGATGTGATCTCGTGCCGCCCTGCTTGTTCACATACGCTGTTACTGTCATGTTGTCTGTGGCCACTAGGAGAGATGACTGGGATATGTGAGGTAGCCAGTGTTGGATAACATGAATGATGGCCGACATCTCGAGGACATTGATGTGAAGTTGGGCTTCCTCTTGGGACCAGCGCCCGGCAACTTCCCAGTCCCCCATGTGTGCTCCCCAGCCCGTTAGCGATGCATCTGTGAAAAGATAGCGGTCTGGATGAGGCGGACGAAATGGTACTCCGATCATCACATTGAGTCGATGCTGCCACCATCTAAGATGTGCATGGAGATTTTGTGGTACTGGCACCATCGGGTTGTCTGTTTCCATTCGTAGGAACGGTTGGACATGGAATTGTAGATGTCGTACCTGTAGTCGGCCCCACGGTGTCAAATCCTGTGTTGAAGTTAGCAGTCCTAGTAGTACCTGCCACCGCTGCAATGGTTGGTATTGTGACGATAAGAATTGTCTTATTATTTGTTGGATTTTGTTCCATCGATCTTCCGGCGGTAGGATTATGCCCCTCTGAGAATCGATGAATGCTCCTATGTAATGCCTCTGTTGAGCCGGATGTAGCTCTGATTTTTTCCGGGTGAGGGATGAAACCAATCTGACGTAGGACCTGAAGGACGAAATCTGTTTGGGCTCTGAGAAGATTCTTGTCCACGGACCACAGCAGGATGTCGTCTATGTAAATCTCGATGTTGATGCCCCGTAGGTGAAGAAATGAAACGATGGACTGAGTAATGCGGGTGAAACACCACGGGGCGATGGATATGCCGAAAGGAAGAACCTGCCACTCGAACCTCCTTCCGGCAATGGCAAAACGAAGATAACGTCGATGAGGTGAGTAAATGGGAATATGAAGATAGGCGTCTTGAAGGTCGATGGATACCATCCAAGTCTTCAGTGGGAGTCGGGACCGCAAGGAAGGAATGGACGGCATCTTGAACCTTGGAGGCGTCGCTAGATGGTCTTTGTTTAGGTGTCGGAGATCTATGATCATGCGCAGTTGATCGGAGCCCTTCCTTGGGACGAGGAACACTGGACTGTAAAACCCGGGAGTGTCTTCGTCTTGGCTGAGCTCTCGTATGGCTGGCGGTTTGTAATAGAAGGAAAGCTTTAATGCAAAAACACGTCTATTCCACACCCTTGGTCTACCGTGCATGCGCAGAATGACGATATTCCAACCCCACACCCAGCCCATCGGATGCCCCCTCACACCGGCTTCACATTGATACCTCACTCGACCCAATCGGCCCACTAGGGACCCACCTAGACCCCAAAACGTCTATTTCTATACCCTTTGTCCACCGCGCATGCGCAAAATGACGATATTTCAACCCCATACTCAGCCCATCAGATGCCCCTTCACAAATGCTTCACTTTGATACCTCACTCGACCCAATCGGTCCACTAGCGGTCCCTACAGATTGCCGAACATTCTCACGAAAGCCCACGGTTTTGGGACTACTTTCGGTCCGCGGAGGCAGACCGCATCACCGTCAGACCGCATCACCGCGGAGGAATCCATGCCCCCAAGGTCACGCCCCATTCACCCAGACCGGAAGTGACGTCATACCTGCGCACAACACTCCTGCGCACACCGCCACAAAACCGCCTCTTTTTTGTTCTCGCGCATGCGCAGTGAGGTCAATGCGCGGGTTAACGCTTGCTATATACTACTTACGGTCTTATAAACTGGTTATGGCGATCAAATAAAGGGTGTCGATAATAGTAGCCGATACCCATGGACAACAGTCAACAACGGTTAAAAAGTATCGCAACTGCATGTACCTTGTTCGCGAATCACGTGAACATACGAACATACCAGTAAGTAGAAATTCCAGTATACGCAGAGCTCGTTTCTTCATGTTAGGTAGACCTGATAAACGACATTCACATATAAATGCTCAGGCATCGTAAACATACAATTATATGAAAAGTGCATGTCAGAAAATATGATCCCATTTAAGTGTTATATTAGATTCTGTCCATTTTACTTTCAAGCTTGTCAAAAACCCATATACTAATCCAATCTGTTCTAAAAAAAGCAACGATTAGCTTCTTATTTTCTTGCAGGCTGTATAACAAACTGAGCTATACAAAATGACAACCATTACTCTGTGATATTAATAATCAAGCTTGATATAACAACTATTATCAAGTTTTATATAGAGAAAATTTGAAATTTATTTGAAGCTTGATATATTTTCAATATCACGTCGTGATGGTAATCATTTTATAGAGTTCAGTTTGTTATACACGCTGACAAACAGAAATGATGCAGAGCTAATCATTGTTTTCGACAAGCTGCAGTGTAAACGACTAATTATGGACAGACTTTAGTGGTTCGTCTTGCGTCTTTGACAAACGTAGATGAAAGCGACACCTGGCGGCGCAAATATTATTTTGGTCGATTGCACGCGACCAAATTGTCTTTGTCAATTTTACACTGTTCGACGTTAACTGGTTCTTGTATTGGGAAAGACGTTAAAATTTCATCTGATTCGAAAAACAACCTGAACATCTATCACAGTGAGAATTGTTCGTGTGCACACGTCGTCATAGAAAATCAGCCAGGATGTCTAAGAATGGAGCTACATAAGCGTATTTGGAACTCGATATCTCCCCTGCACAGCATGAACTGTGTACTCTCTAAAAAAACTTGAGTGAACTGTTCCACTCAAGTTTGAGTGAAATGTACCTGTTCACTCAAACTTGAGTTACTTTTCACCCAACTTGGGTTACTTTTCACTCAACTTGAGTTAAAACCACTCAAGTTCACTCAACTTAAGTGGGATGAATTTCCACTCTTATGCTTGAGTGAATGTCACTCAAGTTGAGTGTATTTAACTCAAGTTGAGTGAAAAGTAACTCAAGTTGAGTGAAAATCTCACTCAAGTATTGAGTGGGATGAATTTCCACTCTTACTTTTTTTAGAGATTAAGAATGTGGGATGCCAAAGTTTTTGTTCAGAATGCCCCACATTATCATTGTAACAGGCCATATAAGACAAGTAGTTGAAAAGGCAGCGATATTATTCTATACTAGTATATAAGTGTATATACATGTATGACAGAGTGCTGCTAGCGAATAAATCTGGTTACTCGCACACACGATAAAAGAATTGGGGCAATCGCAGAATATGTGAAAAATTGTGTTCACTCGTAAAATCGGATACATGAAAACTGGCCAAAGAGAGTTTGGCCTCGTGTCTCCGAATTTATTCTTTTTTTTTTGGTCTCTTGGTCACAATTTTCAGTCGCTTAAGTCCACTTGGTCACACAGTATAGGTACTGTTCAGTGACTACGCAATTTTACAGCTTGGTCACCACTTGTCTCACATGGCCATGACATCATTCCCTTGTCAGCGTCTATTGGTGACTATTTATCTCGACACGAAGAACGATTTTAGTCGTGGATACATAACCAAACTGTTCATTGTTGATTGAGAATCACAATTTTCCCCGTTTCTTCGATCGTTTGTTCCAGTGACACATTTCATTTTCTGGCAGAGCTCGGTCGTATCCGTCAACATCGAGTATAGAATTATATCGCTGCCTTTCACAACAGTGAATGCCAGCCAATCAAAAGCACATGTGAATGTATTGCTCGAGTGCTCACCATTCGAAATGTTACAGCCACGCCAATACCGAAACCGACAATTTAAACTGTGTGGGAGAAAAGGCATTGATCTCACTGAAACCACAAATATTTGATGTTGGCTTGGGTGAAGTAATATCGATATGAAATTAGGCTATCGAACTCTAGGTGCAAACATTCCAGGAACTGACGTCTACCGCCCACATATATCGGAACAAACAGACCCAGGCAAAATATTTGATTTGACTGGGTTAGCGCAGATGAGATCTACGTTGCAATAGGCTTATGCAGCTCCGTTCCCAGAATTCCTGGCATGTGGTATATGACGATGCGTACACACGAAGGTTATCTCTGGCTATGACAGGTGTTGATGATATTTTCTTGGTCATAGGCCAGACTTCCCCATACACACACTTTGAAATTTATGTCAAACATTGCAAATTTGCCAAAGAAAAATTGGCTGTATGTCCCTTGGTAAGCAAATTCATCGCAATGCGATAATATAAAAAGTTATGGAGTGACAGTCAGCTCTCAGTTTTGGTTCCGAAGATAAGGGTAGAATGTTTGGTAGGGGAGGGGAGTAGTAGGTAGAGCGCACGAAGGCCATTATTTTCCAGGGAGATAACTCTTGGTTCCCCTTTTTCCAGGTTAAAGGTATAGGGAACTCCCAGTCATCTCCCCAAGAGTTCCGCCAGGGGAGGGAGTTCCGCCAGGGGGCGCCACCAGCTCAAGGTCACTATAGTTCCGGCAACCTTTGTATTCCTCCACGGTCTGGCGGTAATGCGGTCACTTCCGCGGAGAAAAAGTAGTCCCATGTCAACCAAGTGACTTCCAATGTTAATGTATGGGTTTTTCCCACAATGTCGTGGGTGATCAAATTCTCCGGCATTCTCTGGCAATCTTCAGGGGCGAGAGGGGTCCCTAGTGTTGTTGGGTTGTATGAGGTATCAATGTGAAGCATTCGTGAAGGGGCATCTGATGGGGTGAGTGTGGGGTTGAAATATGGTCATTCTGCGCATGCGCGGTAGACCAAGGGTATGAAAATAGACGTTTTGGGATGTAGGTGAGCCCCTAATGAGCCGATGGGGTCGTATGAGGTATCAATGTGAAGCCTATGTGAGGGGGCATCCGAGGGGCTGGGTGTGGGGTTGGAATATGGTTATTCTGCGCATGCGCGGTAGACCAAGGGTATGGAAATAGCCGTTTTGGGATCTAGGGGAGCCCCTAATGGACCGATGGAGTCGAGTGAGGTATCAATGTGAAGCCTATGTGAGGGGGCATCCGATGGGCTGGGTGTGGGGTTGGAATATGGTCATTCTGCGCATGCGCGGTAGACCAAGGGTATGGAAATAGCCGTTTTGGGATTTAGGGGAGCCACTAATGGACCGATGGGGTCGAGTGAGGTATCAATGTGAAGCCTATGTGAGGGAGCATCCGATGGGCTGAGTATGGGGTTGGAATATGGTCATTCTGCGCATGCGCGGTAGACCAAGGGTATGGAAATAGACGTTTTGGGGTCGAGTGGGGGCCCTAATGGACCGATGGGGTCGAGTGAGGTATCAATGTGAAGCATAGGTGAGGGGGCATCCCACTGGGTGGATGTGGGGTCGGAATATCGTCATTCTGCGCATGCGCAATAGAGAAAGAGTATGAAAATAGACGTTTTGGGATGTAAGTGAGCCGCTAATGAGCCGATGGAGTTGAGTGAGGTATCAATGTGAAGCCTATGTGAGGGGGCATCCGATTGGACTAGGGTCTCGGCCGTTTCATCAGTCTGCGCATGAGTGCATGTAAAATTAGGATTTTTTCCCGAAACTATAAAAGGCGGAACACGGACTTTACCCCTAAAATAGGGGAAAACCTTTATCACCTCTAGCCAAACGGGCTAATATCGCTCCCCGGGCTTATCGGGGCCTGCCTATCAAGTCAATAGGGTGGGTGAATGTAAAATTAGAATTTTTTTCCGAAAATATAAAAAGCGGAACACGGACTTTACCCCTACAATAGGGGTCTGTATTATACAATATAAGGGAAAATGCCTGTATGGGGTATGGGGATGGTCAATTTTTTTCGTGGGCTTTACTATGGCTTGTGGGGTCTCGTTTTTCTCGTCTCGCCAAGAAAATGACAATGGGAAGGGTCCCGGAGCGAATCGGTGAAATTTTTGGGAAAAGTCACCGAGGTCTGTATATAGGCTCATACTGGCTATATGGGGGGAGGGGTGGTCAATTTTTTTTGTGGGTGTTACTATGGGTTGTGGGGTCTCGTTTTTCTCGTCTCGCCAAGAAAAACACAATGGGAGGGGTCCCGGAGCGAATCGGTGAAATTTTTGGGAAAAGTCACCGAGGCCTGTATATAGGCTCATACTGGCTATATGGGGGGAGGGGTGGTCAATTTTTTTGTGGGTGTTACTATGGGTTGTGGGGTCTCGTTTTTCTCGTCTCGCCGAGAAAAACACAATGGCAGGGGTCCCGGAGCGAATCGGTGAAATTTTTGGAAAAAGTCACCGAGGTCTGTATATAGCCCCATGTAGTCCTATACTGGCTATATGGGGGTATAGGTCCAACCTGGGAAATTCACACACGTTCATTGTGATATGGGTTGTTTGGTCTTGTTTTTCACGTCTCGTCATTTAGAACACGATGGGAGGGGTCCCGGAGCGAAGCGGTGAAATTTTTGGAAAAAGTTCACCGAGGCCTGGGTAGGCCCATAGGCCTATACTGCATGGCTATGGAGGTATAGGTCCATACGGGGTGAACGTTTTGGGGTCTAGGTGAGCCCCTTATGATCCTATGGTGTCGTATGAGGTCTTATTTTCAAGCTCCCATGGAGTTTGTAATGTATCGACTAATGGTTCGTCCGTGTGCAATAGTCTGCGCATGCGCAGTCTGGCCGTAGTATAGAAAGCAGGCATTTTGGGGGTATGTGGGGGGCGTGTTTGGGGTAGAGATGGACCACTATGGGTCCAAATGGGTCGTGGGAGGTGTCAAAGTGAAGCTTGTGTGGGGTAGAGTCAGAATGGCGTGTTTTTAAGTGCAAGTCGCGTCAATCTGCGCATGCGCAGTTGGGCGTAGTAAGTAAAGTGACCATTTTGGGATGCGTGGAGGTGTGTTTGGGGTAGAGAGGGACTATCCTTGGTCCGATTGTGTCCTGGGAGGTGTTATCTTGTAGCTCTCGGGGTGTACATCCCGATTTGAGGAATGCTCACGTCATCTGTGACGTCATCGGTGACGTCATCAGTAGGAGTAGTAGCGAAAGTGGCCATTTTGGGGCAGTGAAGGAAGGTATTTGGTGTAGAGATGGACCATCCATATCTGCCACACATTATACCACATCTTCGTTGTGTTATACCACATTTGTCCTGCATTATACCATATATGTCCTGTATTATACCATACCTGTCCTATGTTATACAATATCTGTCCTGTATTGTACCATATTTGTTCTCTATTATACCATATATGTCCTGTATTATACCAAATCTGCCCTGTATTATACAGTATCTGTCCTGTATTATACCAAATCTGTGCTGTATTATACAATATCTGTCTTGTGTTATACCATATCTGTGCTGTATTATACAATATCTGTCCAGTATTCTGCAATATATGTTCTGTATTATACCAAATCTGTCCTGTATTATACAGTATCTGTCCTGCATTGTACCATATATGTCCTGTATTATACCATATCTACTCTGTATCATACAATATTTCTCCTCTATTATACCATATCTGTCCTGTTTTGTACCATATTTGTCCTGTATTATACAATATATGTTCTGTATTATACCAAATCTGTGCTGTATTATACAGTATCTGTCCTGTATTATACCAAATCTGTGCTGTATTATACAATATATGTTCTGTATTATACCAAATCTGTCCTGTATTATACAGTATATGTCCTGTATTATACCAAATCTGTGCTGTATTATACCATATCTGTCCTGTATTGTACCATATATGTCCTGTATTATACAATATATGTTCTGTATTATACAATCGGATAGCCGTTGTCGTGAATAACAACAAGTTCAGCAATGTTCATACAGTTTATTATCCCCAATGTTACATCATACCCAGGCTGGGGGAGCCGCCCTGGGCATGTTTGGTATGTTCACAGCAAAACAAATTGAAATATCAAACACCATGTTTTATTATTTAACGCACCGTCACATTAGGTACAAGTGTTTACTGAGCTCAAGTCAACGATCAGCATGTAGACATATAGAGTATGTACGGCATGTTATGGTATTCATCAGTGCATCGGTCAGCTTGGTAACGAAAAACGTAACATTGGTCACCTTCTCCACTGTCCACTTGGTGTTGGGGCGTTGTTGTTGGGCCCATTCCAAGGGATCCACGGTGTCCAGTTTCTCCAGCGTCGTCTCTAGCGACACTCGGTTAATGATGGTAAACGGTTGGTCAAATACCTGGATGTTCCTGCTCGGGTCAAAGTATCGGACTTGATCTGTCTCCTTATGCTGCAGCACATAACCAAACGCCAGATTCAACTTGAAGGCCGTAGTTTCATCGTTGAAGATGGCTTCCACGTAGTTGCGTAGACGGGTGAGGTCAGTCAGTCGGAAATTGTAGATATCTTGAATAGGTCGATGACGGTTGAAACATTGCCGTATCATGGACCAATGGCGCCGATAGATGTCACTCACTGGATGGGCGTCCTGTAAGAGATCGCTAGGAACATTTATGGGCTCGTCCAGAAAATGTTCGATGTTGTCAGGCGTATGACTCGAAACCGTAACGGTGGGGTCCGGCTGGATATCCAGGCTTTTCTGAACTGTGGGTATAGGCGGGCTCTCCGTCATCGCATCACCAGTGGCGTTCGTCTCCCCGGGCTCATCTCCACTGGGTCTGACCCTCATGGGTGCCTCTTTAGTGGAAAGTTGTCGCTCATACCGTGGTGATGGACTATGAATCAAACGTTGGTGCTGTCTTAACTGACTGGGTCGTTTGAAGAGTTGACCACAACCGTTACAGTGTTCCGTCGCGCCCTCGTGGAATGAGCGTTCGTGGCGCAGTAAATGATCCTCCCGATTGAATGACCGTGCGCAGGTTGTACAAGTATACCGAGCATCGTTGTGGGTGGAGGCCTCGTGGTGTCGTAAATTATCTAGACGAGTAAACTGCTTCTGGCAAGTTGTGCAAGTGAACATCTTGGTGGTTGACAGACTGTCTGATGAAACGGCCAGGCCGCTTCCCTTTTATAGCACGCTAGCTGGTGATCTATTTTTAGCACACTCAGTTCAACTATCCCCAAGTCGAGGGCCGAGCCGTGACATCTTCGGTAACCTCCGTGTCTCTTCGGTAACCCCCGTGTCTTTTCGGTGACGTCCGTGACTTCGGGCACCTCCGTGTCTCTTCGGTAACCTCCGTGACATCTTCGGTCATCTCCGTGTCTCTTCGGTCACCTCCGTACCGTCAACGATCAGCATGTAGACCTATAGAGTATGTACGGCATGTTATGGTATTCTTCAGGGCATGAGTGACGCATTCAGCCAATGGGGGTGGTCGGTCAGCTTGGTAACGGAAAACGTGACATTGGTCATCCTCTCTACGACCCACTGGGTGTTGGGGCGTTGTTGTTGGGCCCATTCCAAGGGGTCCACGGTGTCCAGTTTCTCCAGCATCGCCTCTAGCGACGCCCGGTTAATGATGGTAAACGGTTGGTCAAATACCCGGATTTTACGGGTTTGGTCTGTGTCCTTATGCTGCAGCACATAACCAAACGCCAGATTCAACTTGAAGGCCGTAGTTTGATCGTTGAAGATGGCTTCCACGTAGCTGCGTAGACGGGCGAGGTCGGTCAGTCGGAAATTGTAGATATCTTGAATAGGGCGATGACGGTAGAAACAGTGCCGGATCATGGGCCAATGGCGCCGATAGATGTCACTCACTGGATGGTCTTCGTGTAACAGATCGCTGGGAACATTTATGGGTTCGTCCACGAAGTGTACTTTGCCCTCCACGTCGTACAAAATCTGGCCCAAGGTCTTGTCGTCGGAATTTGACTGTTGAATTAGGGCGACATCATCATCGGCCCTCGTGCGATGGGTGGGAGTTCCCCCTGTCTCGATATTGATGCCTACGGGCTCTTCTACCTGCAAACGTGGCTGCGGAACAGGGTGTCGTGTGCGTTGGTGTCGCAGCAACTGACTGGTCAACTTGAAAAGCCGACCACATTCTTCGCATGGACGCTTGGGTATTTCATGGCGTGCACGTGTGTGGCGCTATAAATGATCCGGGCGCTGAAACGACAGTGTACATATCGTACAGCTATACCGGGCGGTTCCTTCGTGCTTGGTAGCCTCATGGCGGCGCAAGTCGTGCAGACGAGTGAATGATTTCGAACACGTAGTACAAGTGAACATCTTGGTGGTTGGCAGAGTGTCTGATGAAACGGCCAGGCCGCTTCCCTTTTATAGCACGCTAGCTGGTATCATGTTCGGGAACCTCCGTGTCTCTTCGGTGACCGAAGAGACTCGGAAGTGAACGACATTGTGGGAAAAACCCCACAGACAGGTCAGTACATGTGCTATCATGTTCACACTCCGTCACCGAAAAGACACGGACTGAAGATGGCGGACCTCGCCCTGTGGTGGTGGTGGTGGGAGCTCCCGTGGCAGAGCTCTTGGATCGGAGCTCTTGGAGCTCAAAGCGTGTGGAGCTCAGAGCTCGGAAGTGACATTTGCATATGACCTCTGTGAGGTCACTTCCGCTTCCGTTCACGTGACCGGAACTGACCTTTGACCCCGGGGCGCGCTAACAATACCGGATAAAATTGCGCGCCGGGGTCAAAGGTCCGGTGTCGTTCACTTCCGAGTCTCTTCGGTCACCGAAGAGACACGGAGGTGCCCGAACATGATACCAGCTAGCGTGCTATAAAAGGGAAGCGGCCTGGCCGTTTCATCAGACACTCTGTCAACCACCAAGATGTTCACTTGTACTACGTGCTCGAAATCATTCACTCGTCTGCACGACTTGCGCCGCCATGAGGCTACCAAGCACGAAGGAACCGCCCGGTATAGCTGTACGATATTTACACTGTCGTTTCAGCGCCCAGATCATTTACAGCGCCACACACGTGCACGCCATGAAGTACCCAAGCGTCCATGCGAAGAATGTGGTCGGCTTTTCAAATTGACCAGTCAGTTGCTGCGACACCAACGCACACGACACCCTGTTCCGCAGCCACGTTTGCAGGTAGAAGAGCCCGTAGGCATCAATATCGAGACAGGGGGAACTCCCACCCATCGCACGAGGGCCGATGATGATGTCGCCCTAATTCAACAGTCAAATTCCGACGACAAGCCCTTGGGCCAGATTTTGTACGACGTGGAGGGCAAAGTAAACTTCGTGGACGAACCCATAAATGTTCCTAGCGATCTGTTACACGAAGACCATCCAGTGAGTGACATCTATCGGCGCCATTGGCCCATGATCCGGCACTGTTTATACCGTCATCGCCCTATTCAAGGTATACTATGATTGTCTTTTTGAATTTGGTGCTAATACTGTTATGTGGAAAATGGAATAGGTCTTTGGATTATGGACGCGGATATTCTCTAATGGACGACGGCTGGATTATGAATGACGGACTAGACGCTTGTAATCTACAATTTCCGACTGACCGACCTCGCCCGTCCACGCAGCTACGTGGAAGCCATCTTCAACGATCAAACTACAGCCTTCAAGTTGAATCTGGCGTTTGGTTATGTGCTGCAGCATAAGGACACAGACCAAGCCCGATATTTTTACCTGAGCAGTAACATCCGGGTATTTGACCAACCGTTTACCATCATTAACCGGGCGTCGCTAGAGGCGATGCTGGAGAAACTGGACACCGTGGATCCCTTGGAATGGGCCCAACAACAACGCCCCAATACACAATGTGTCGTAGAGAGGGTGACCAATGTTACGTTTTTCGTTACCAAGCTGACCGACCACCCCCATCGGCTGAATGCGCCACTCATGCACTGATGAATACCATAACATGCCGTATATACTCTATATATCTACATGCTGATCGTTGACGGTACGGAGGTGACCGAAGAGACACGGAGATGACCGAAGATGTCACGGAGGTTACTGGAGAGACACGGAGGTGCCCGAAGAGTCACGGACGTCACCGAAAAGACACGGAGGTGACCGAAGAGACACGGAGGTTACCGAAGATGTCACGGCTCGGCCCTCGACTTGGGATAGTTGAACTGAGTGTGCTAAAAATAGATCACCAGCTAGCGTGCTATAAAAGGGAAGCGGCCTGGACGTTTCATCAGACACTCTGTCAACCACCAAGATGTTCACTTGCACAACTTGCCAGAAGCAGTTTACTCGTCTGCACGACTTGCACCGCCACAAGGCCTCCACCCACAACGATGCACGGTATACTTGTATAACCTGCGCACGATCATTTAATCGGAAGGATCATTTACTGCGCCACGAATGCTCATTCCACGAGGGCGCGACGGAACACTGTAAGGATTGTGGTCAACTCTTCAAACGACGCAGTCAGTTAAGACGCCATCAGCGTTTGATTCATAGTCCATCACCACGGTTTGGGCGACAACTTTCCCCTGAAGAGGAGCCGCGGAAGGTCAGACCCAGTGAAGATGAGCCCGGGGAGACGAACGCCACTGGTGATGCGATGACGGAGAGCCCGCCTATACCCACAGTTCAGAAGAGCCTGGCTATCCAGCCGGACCCCACCGTTACGGTTTCGAGTCATACGCCTGACAACATCGAACATTTTCTGGACGAGCCCATAAATGTTCCTAGCGATCTGTTACAGGACGCCCATCCAGTGAGTGACATCTATCGGCGCCATTGGTCCATGATACGGCAAAGTTTCAACCGTCATCGCTCTATTCAAGATATCTACAATTTCCGACTGACTGACCTCACCCGTCTACGCAACTACGTGGAAGCCATCTTCAGCGATCAAACTACGGCCTTCAAGTTGAATCTGGCGTTTGGTTATGTGCTGCAGCATAAGGACACAGATCAAGTCCGATACTTTTACACGAGCAGGAACATCCAAGTATTTGACCAACCGTTTACCATCATTAACTGAGTGTCGCTAGAGACGATGCTGGAGAAACTGGACACCGTGGATCCCTTGGAATGGGCCCAACAACAACGCCCCAACACCAAGTGGACAGTGGAGAAGGTGATCAATGTTACGTTTTTCGTTACCAAGCTGACCGACCACTCCATCGGCTGAATGCTTCACCCATGCACTGATGAATACCATAACATGCCGTACATACTCTATATGTCTACATGCTGATCGTTGACTTGAGCTCAGTCAACACTTGTACCTAATGTGACGGTGCGTTAAATAATAAAACATGGTGTTTGATATTTCAATTTGTTTTGCTGTGAACATACCAAACATGCCCAGGGCGGCTCCCCCAGCCTGGGTATGATGTAACATTGGGGATAATAAACTGTATGAACATTGCTGAACTTGTTGTTATTCACGACAACGGCTATCCGATTGTATAATACAGAACATATATTGTATAATACAGGACATATATGGTACAATACAGGACAGATATGGTATAATACAGCACAGATTTGGTATAATACAGGACATACACTGTATAATACAGGACAGATTTGGTATAATACAGAACATATATTGTATAATACAGCACAGATTTGGTATAATACAGGACAGATACTGTATAATACAGCACAGATTTGATATAATACAAAACATATATTGTATAATACAGGACAAATATGGTACAAAACAGGACAGATTTGGTATAATACAGGACAGATATTGTATAACACAGGACAGATATTTCATAATACAGCACAGATATGGTATAATTCAGGACAGATATGGTATAATACAGCACAAATATGGTATAATAGAGGGCAAATATTGTATAATACAGCACAGATTTGGTATAATACAGGACATATATGGTACAATACAGGACAGATATGGTATAATGCAGCACAGATATGGTATAATAGAGGAGAAATATGGTATAATACAGAGTAGATATGGTATAATACAGGACATATATGGTACAATACAGGACAGATACTGTATAATACAGGACAGATTTGGTATAATACAGAACATATATTGCAGAATACTGGACAGATATTGTATAATACAGGACAGATATTGTATAATACAGCACAGATATGGTATAACACAAGACAGATATTGTATAATACAGCACAGATTTGGCATAATACAGCACAGATTTGGTATAATACAGGACAGATACTGTATAATACAGGGCAGATTTGGTATAATACAGGACATATATGGTATAATAGAGAACAAATATGGTACAATACAGGACAGATATTGTATAACATAGGACAGGTATGGTATAATACAGGACATATATGGTATAATGCAGGACAGATGTGGTATAACACAACAAAGATGTGGTATAATGTGTGGCAGATATGGATGGTCCATCTCTACACCAAATACCTTCCTTCACTGCCCCAAAATGCCCACTTTCGCTACTACTCCTACTGATGACGTGACGTCACAGATGACGTGAACATCCCTCAAATCGGGATGTACACCCCGAGAGCTACAAGATAACACCTCCCACGACACAATCGGACCAAGGATGGTCCCTCTCTACCCCAAACACACCTCCACGCACCCCAAAATGGCCACTTTACTTACTACACCCAACTGCGCATGCGCAGATTGACGCGACTTGCACTTAAAAACACGCCATTCTGACTCTACCCCACACAAGCTTCACTTTGACACCTCCCACGACCCATTTGGACCCATAGTGGTCCATCTCTACCCCAAACACACCCCCCACATACCCCCCCAACATGCCTGCTTTCTATACTACGGCCAGACTGCGCATGCGCAGACTATTGCACACGGACAAACCATTAGTCGATACATTACAAACTCCATGGGAGCTTGAAAATAAGACATCATACGACACCATAGGATCGTAAGGGGCTCACCTAGACCCCAAAACGTTCACCCCGTATGGACCTATACCTCCATAACCATGCAGTATAGGCCTATGGGCCTACCCAGGCCTCGGTGAACTTTTTCCAAAAATTTCACCGCTTCGCTCCGTGTTCTAAATGACGAGACGTGAAAAACAAGACCAAACAACCCATATCACAATGAACGTGTGTGAATTTCCCAGGTTGGACCTATACCCCCATATAGCCAGCATAGGACTACATGGGGCTATATACAGACCTCGGTGACTTTTTCAAAAAATTTCACCGATTCGCTCCGGGACCCCTCCCATTGTGTTTTTCTCGGCGAGACGAGAAAAACGAGACCCCACAACCCATAGTAACACCCACAAAAAAAATTGACCATCCCTCCCCCCATATAGCCAGCATGATCCTATATACAGGCCTCGGTGACTTTTCCCAAAAATTTCACCGATTCGCTCCGGGACCCTTCCCATTGTCATTTTCTTGGCGAGACGAGAGAAACGAGACCCCACAAGCCATAGTAAAGCCCACGAAAAAAATTGACCATCCCCATACCCCATACCCCATACAGGCATTTTCCCTTATATTGTATAATACAGACCCCTATTGTAGGGGTAAAGTACGTGTTTTACATTCACCCACCCTATTGACTTGATAGGCAGGCCCCGATAAGCCCGGGGAGCGATATTAGCCCGTTTGGCTAGAGGTGATAAGGGTTTTCCCCTATTTTAGGGGTAAAGTCCGTGTTCCGCCTTTTATAGTTCCGGGAAAAAATCCTAATTTTACATGCACGCATGCGCAGACTGATGAAACTCAACTCCATCGGCTCATTAGGGGCTCACCTACATCCCAAAACGTCTATTTTCATACCCTTTCTCTATTGCGCATGCGCAGAATGACGATATTCCGACCCCACATCCACCCAGTGGGATGCCCCCTCACCTATGCTTCACATTGATACCTCACTCGACCCCATCGGTCCATTAGGGCCCCCACTCGACCCCAAAACGTCTATTTCCATACCCTTGGTCTACCGCGCATGCGCAGAATGACCATATTCCAACCCCACACTCAGCCCATCGGATGCTCCCTCACATAGGCTTCACATTGATACCTCACTCGACCCCATCGGTCCATTAGTGGTTCCCCTGAATCCCAAAACGGCTATTTCCATACCCTTGGTCTACCGCGCATGCGCAGAATGACCATATTCCAACCCCACACCCAGCCCATCGAATGCCCCCTCACATAGGCTTCACATTGATACCTCACTCGACGCCATCGGTCCATTAGGGGCTCCCCTAGATCCCAAAACGGCTATTTCCATACCCTTGGTCTACCGCGCATGCGCAGAATAACCATATTCCAACCCCACACCCAGCCCCTCGGATGCCCCCTCACATAGGCTTCACATTGATACCTCATACGACCCCATCGGCTCATTAGGGGCTCACCTACATCCCAAAACGTCTATTTTCATACCCTTGGTCTACCGCGCATGCGTAGAATGACCATATTTCAACCCCACACACACCCCATCAGATGCCCCTTCACGAATGCTTCACATTGATACCTCATACAACCCAATCGGTACACTAGGGACCCCTCTCGCCCCTGAAGATTGCCAGAGAATGCCGGAGAATTTGATCACCCACGACATTGTGGGAAAAACCCATACATTAACATTGGAAGTCACTTGGTTGACATGGGACTACTTTTTCTCCGCGGAAGTGACCGCATTACCGCCAGACCGCGGAGGAATACAAAGGTTGCCGGAACTATAGTGACCTTGAGCTGGTGGCGCCCCCTGGCGGAACTCCCTCCCCTATACCTTTAACCTGGAAAAAGGGGAACCAAGAGTTATCTCCCTGGAAAATAATGGCCTTCGTGCGCTCTACCTACTACTGAGGGGCATAATGCGCCCCGGACTGATAGGTTTAATTGAATTGGACAAAGATTTCTCGGCTGAGCGAATGTTAAGCTGCATGATATTATGATTCACATACAAGATAAGAACATTTTATATGAAACACACTACATGTACGTGGGGGAGCGAAAATGCATCCGAATGAATCTCATCTCATCTCAGTTTCTCACACAACACCACGTACGCTGAAAAAGTGGAGAACCAGAGCGATTATGAGCAGTACTAAACTGGAAACTGTACATCCACTATCGCTTAGGTCGTCGTCAAACATGGCGAATATGCGCACTGGGGCTCCGCTACCGTCACGAATCTTCATGGGGATTGCATACACTGTAGAACCAGAGGCAGGAATACTTTCCAAATTAGCAACATTCTCTAAACCTACGATATTTCCACCAAATATAGTTCGATGAGTGAGGAAATCTCTAGACTGTCCATAATCTATAGACGGTGTATCCACACCAATCGCGTTGATGTAGTTCCGGTTATCCAGCAGCCATCGAGCTGCTTCCGGACTGATTCCCGGAAAATGAAAATATGAAGAGTTGGTTGGTTGATCCGTTCCGAACACTAGCTTCTTGATAGGCCATTTTCTTCCCCAGCCTGATTTCATCAACACGATGGCCTTATCGGGTAACTTCCCATGAGTCCCCTCCCACTTCAAGATGTCGGTTGTTTCAAGTTGTGTATCAGGGTCATTTGCAGCTCGTGCGCTGATGTCGATAACGACTCCAGGGCCTATCAGGTTGATCAGCGGTATTTCGTGAACCCGCCATTTGCCTTTTGCAAAGTGGGCAGGAGAATCTAAATGCGTGCCACCATGTTCTGCCGTGGAGAAAGTATTCCCTTCGTACCTGCGAAAAATTAACGCATTTGCATTATTGGAACTAACCCCCACGTTTACCAATACTAGTGCTTCTATTCGGATGGAGAAGACCTCCTTTTGAAAATACTTTAAAGGACATTTAACAACGACATGACTTAATGTTGTTTTTCCAAAACGGATTTCCGCAACATTTTGAGCAGTATAGGGAAATTTTGCAAAAATGGTTCGAAAATCTGCCGGAACTACATATTTGAAAAAAAAACTTTCTTGCCAATAACAGTGGTCATAGCTTTGGTATCGATGATGTAAATGAATGATGTATCAATTTTTCCAGATTCAGGCATGAACGTGAATGATTAATTAAACTGTACCGAACGTAAATCTCCCGATTGGCAACAGAGTGCCCAGCGAGAAGTAGCACATGTCCAGAGCTTGGACGAAACGAACCGCCGCATTCGCAACAAATAACAGCTGCAAGTTTCGATCTTTATATATTATATATTATAAATTAGCTAAATATGTGATGCACATGCTCCTGTATGGTGAATAAAGTATTCATTTCAATTCAATTCAATCTTTATCTTAATTAATGGCATATACAACAATGATGATAATGTGATGACAAATTAGGAGAATGTATATTTTGGACCTAAACTCACCACCATCCCCCGCTGCTTTCTCCTCTGAACTGAATCTGCAATTCAAACTCCGGGTTCCCGGGCCAGTACACACTTGCGTTATCAAAAGCATGAGTCATGTCCACAATTTTCGGTTCCGCATGAACAATGGCCCCGATAACGGAGATAAAGAAAATGGAAACAGCCATAATGCCAGTTCAGATGAAATCCTAGTCTCAGTAAACGCTGTATGATATCAGTCGAACCTGTGGAGAAATGAGTACGTTATTGGTTAAAATTTACACCATTGGAAATACCTCGCGTTATGGGTTGAAACTTTAATAGGCTCATTGAGTTTAGTGGTTCGCTTATCATCACCTATCCGCCAGGAAAGGGGGGCGCGCTGGTGGATTTTATTTCTTGTTTTATTTGTATATTTAGTTGGGCGCAAGATATTCTATATGAAATTATTGAAACACTTCGAGGGGCGAACTGTTAATACAGCTTGCAGGATATATAAATACATGTACATGATTGTTCTCCAATGAATTTGTGAAGCAAGAACAACTTTAGCAGCACAAATTAGCTCTTATACGCGGAGCGTTTGTAAATGGAACTTCCCTTGCTTGTCGGCACACGTTGTTAAAACATCTTGTGTGTTAGACACGACAGAAAGAAAATGAGTAATAAAACGAATCTTTGGGACGGAGATAAGTTTGGGAGCGATAGCTGAGATAAACGAACTATTAAATTTTATGAGCCTTATATATATGAAACATATCTATGTTGGATACGCATTTTGTACATTTGATACAGTAGTGGTGTAAACAAATCATCGCTACAAGAGTATGTAATTGACTGGGCCAGCATTTGTTTAACTTATACATAACAACCACGTATTTCTATAAACTGTTGTCGTCATACGAGATCCGGAAACCAGTAAGTTTTAAAACATACCAAGATTCATAAGCCATTACTAATCCTCATACGCGAAGAATAATGCTATTCATACTAAAGCTTGTTTATATAAACGATAGTAGAGAATGCCATCACCCGGCCGAAATAATTAGCGTAAAATACATACCATAACAGATAGAATTGCGAGCAGTTTTGAGGACTTTCAATCCTAGGCAAGTGTTTATAATTTGGGCAAAACTTTTCTACGCCCGTCCATACACAAACCACGGCGTTTGTTCGTGCATTTGAACTTGCAGGCTCATTCACTCCAACAACAGTTTAGAAACGGATTCTGCGTTTCGAACATCATTTGTTAGTGAGTACAGGCACCTCGGACAACAGTTTCTGAGCTCGCATTTTCCCCTAAACGACTCCTTCGTCGAACCGAAAATATTAGTAAAGTATGTATACAAAACGGTCGCGTGGGTCCAGGCAACAGGTTGAATGGATAAATTTGAACGAGGGGATCGATTGCCCGAGATGGCGTCTCTCACAGTCTGCATTCTCGCGAGGTATAGACTCTATTCATAACCCCTGCTATGTTGCGCCCTGCACTGGCTAGTGACGTCAGGTGGTGAGATCGGCTTCATCCACTGACCCAGGTTAACTCGAGGAAAACTCATTTTATGTTTAGTTATTATTAGACCCGAAGAGATGCCCGTTTCAGAAACCTATAATTTGAAACACATTTTCTTTCAATTCTTGGCGAAATAATTACCGAAATAGAAGGCGTTAATTCGCCGGGATTTTTCCGCTATATATCGACGCTTGGTTTCTATCGTAAAAGTGCTTCCAGAAAATAAAAATCCAAATTTTAGCCGAGCGGAACATACCGCGATATGACAATATAATCGAGCAAAACGCCAGCAACTATGGTGAGCATTCATGTTTATTTTTCCTATTATAGACCATGAATAAGATTTAAAGATATTATGGTAGGATTTTGCTCACCATATTTGCTGGTGTTTTTTGCACAGTGATATTCTGATATGTGTGACGTGTGTTATATCGCGGAATGTTCTGCTCGGCTCCCGGAATTCCTCGAAAACACTACAAGAAAACAACTGAAGATACACAAATCATGTTTATATTTTCATAATCCTATAATATTCAAGAGGAAACTTATATATTTGGATTTTTATTTTATGGAAGCGCTTTTAAGGAAAACGATAAAAATCGAGCATGGGTATATCGCGGAATATTCTCGGCGAATTCACACCATCTTTTTCGATAAGAATTTCGCCTTGAATTAAAAGGAAGTGTTTTTCATACTATACATTTCCGAAGCGGGCATCTCTTTGGGTTTAGTAATAACTAAAAAATTGAAAATCGGACAGATGATTGGATAAATTTACTTGTTTATATTCTGATATGTGTGCAGTTTGCAATGAGTTAACATGTGTCAGTTGCTGGAGCCGACCTCACTTGACGTCACTAGCCAGTGATGGGAATTCCGAGGGTCTGAAGTTTCCGTAACATGCGGGGTAAATTATAATGACCGATGAGGGGCATGGCTCTCTTCTCTTATGTATGGAGACCGACACACGAAGTCAGGACAGAAAGTCGCGAAGGCCGGATGCGAAGTCGCAAAATCGCGAAGTCGCAAAGTCAGGATGCGAAGACGCAAAATCGCGAAGTCTCAAAGCCAGGATGCGAAATCAGGATGCTAAGCCAGGATGCAAAGGCAGGATGCGGAGTCGAGAAGTTAGTAAGTGAAGTCTGGATGCGAAATGAAAACATCAACATTGCACATGATCCTGTCAAAACGAAATATGTAAATAAACTGATCGGGAACACAGTTAGCTAACGGTTATGTCCAAGACTCGACACTGCCCAAAAACTCCTATTATAGAATTTTGTTTACGGGATTGTGACATACCACAGGAAGTTTCGTGTTATTTTCAGCGAATACAGTAACGTAAACTCGTCGTCAGGAGCAAAGGTAACTCATTCCGAATCATATAGATCGTATGACCAGATAAAAGGCATTTCACGCAGATTACGCCTCATTTATAGGCAATCTGCGGTACTGAAAAGCAGACGTTGCTGTATCGGCCGGACTCAAACAGATTATTAGCATCTTCTCAGTAGTGGCCATCATACAAAAAAAAATATGATGAAATATAACTATGATGATGTATCAGATACCTTTAGTTGGCATTCATATTGTTTGTTCTAACATTACCCTTGGAAAATATAACCTATACGCAATACATTTATATTACCCGCAAGCCTACCTAACCTGATGGGGTTGGATCCTCTTCGGTGAATTGTTCCCTGGTGCATCGAAACGGTAAGGCACTGAGAGCGGAAACTTTATGACGTTAAAGCTTATTGTATTGGGTTCACTTTTGGCCAATTTGCATAAACACTCTAGCGGAGAATCATGAGTAAATGCTGAGAGATAGATCTTGTGATCGAGTACAGGTATATTGCAGTGTATTGTATGAAATTAGATCGCCTCAGAGAATATTTGAAATCATTTCTAGGACGTCAATGGAGACTATCAGGTGATAAGGAAACCTATTAGGAAACACAAGAGGCAACCTTGTAGGGAAGACGACAGTACCGAAAATGTCCTATGCGGCAGCGTATATACAACAATAAATTTCTGGGCACAATTTTCCGATTAGCTGGAATACTAAGTAATCGAGATTTTTTCTTTGCTTCTTTTCTCATGAGAACCGGAACGCCGGTGAAGTAATGTTTCGAACAAACAAGAACACTTAAAAATGAAGGAAATGTCACGCCTTCCACCCCTTCTGCTGAGAAATACTGAGCAACTTTTTATGATGTTTAGACAGAATGGATAAATGTACATATTCCCCGTTTTTCTGACCACGATAAATTTTTTTCAGTTGACATTTGTATATGGTCCCCTGGTGACGTCATACAGTTGGACCGCACTGCGGTGGCCTGATGGTTAGGGCGTCCGCACCATAAGCGGTAGGTGCTGGGTTTAATCCCAGGCCGGGTCAAATCAAAAACTTGAAAAATGGAACTTGTTGCTCCCTCGCTCACGCTCAGCATTAATAGGATATAACAAGGACAGGTTCGTTCGGAGTCAGTATAACGTAACCGAGTGGGGTGTCATGTATGCCTACGGTATGATATTTCAGTGGGACAGCACTAAAAGATGGCAGCATTAGATCTACTCTGTTACAAGTAGGTACAAAATATGAGGGAGCACATTTTGATCAATCATCTTTCTAGACTGATATCTCAGTAAGTCAAAAAAAAAAAAATGGATTTAACAGGTTTTAGATTGAAAAAAAAAATGATCGACTTCGTTACCATCACACAGAGGAGTTTTTCGCTTTCAAACATCATATGCCTTCTCCATGTCCGTTTTAAGGCTTTCTTCCTCACCCCACGCAAGAAGAATATTTCAATCTCATTAACACAGGTAGGTAATTGCTGTTGGTCACTACATGTACATGATTACACTCAATATACACAAACCAGTTAGGACCTTGCATGGTCAGAGACGGTGGTAATCGCAGTAAACTGAGATAGTCTGGTAAAGAAAATTACATGTACATGGAAGTTTGCTGGGATTGGGACTCGACATAGAAGACCGATACATATGAAATCGTACCCTCGAGAACTCGCTTTATCTGACCTTTATTTAAATATTTTGAAGACAACTTGAAATATTCGAAATGCGAGAAATTGCTGAAATAACATGTAAATGTCATTTGTAGTTTGAGAGTCTGGGGAAATTTAAGCATGATCATGTACATGTATACACAGGCAGGTTAAACCATACAAGACAAACTGTCTGGTTGGGGCTAATTAAATCAGAATGAGATAAGTTGAGTTTAAAGGTTAAATTTGTTTCACATTTCACGTCCGTTTAAATAAAGGTGGTGTAATTGCATTAAATCTTGATAAATTCGAATAACATTTTGTACATGTGCACGGCGCACCAATGGTTATCAGCGCAATTAATATTACTGAAAAGCCTGTCCACACACATTGTTGTACTTAGACAGACTATACTTCTCCTTTGTCTCGTAACACTTACATGAACGATGGACGCAATTTACCTGTCTCCGTATACAAGTGGGAAATAGAAGTAACTCTATCTAGCCGGAGCTAACTGGGACCTTTCTAGGCCTTGGTAGTCGTGGTGGCGGGAGGGGCAATTCTTACACCTTTAGTTCGGGAACTGACACTCACCACAATATACCCTTGGGTCATGTTTAAACAGTCCAGGATGACAGCTTTGGTGACGATTTTTCGGTGAAAATTTTCGATTTTTTTTTATTTCTGTGTTTTCTTCGCAAAGAAAAAAAAATGCATAATGAATTAGTAAAGAATAATCTGATCTGAAACAATATAGTTTCTGCCCACTTTCCCTCTGAGAAAAGCAGGAATTCTGAAGAAAAAGACAAAAACATCACTTTCCTGTTACCCCACATGGACGCCATTTCGAAGTTAGCCATGATTCTCTACTCGGGGAGTCATACAAATGGTCTCAAAAATGAACCCATATTGATAAACTACAAAGTAAAAGAGTGTCGCCTCTCAATCTCTGATCGTCCTTGAGATAATATATGAAATTGGGCTTTCGCCTGTTTTTGTCTTGTTCGTATACATTTTATCATGGATTGCTTCATATATCTGAAATATGAAACTTTGAACCAAAACGAATATAATATTTTCAGATCATCATACCTGCTGAGACATTACGCCGAAATAGTATTTTGGTTCAAGGTTTCAGGTTTTAGATCATGCAAAAATGTATACGGAACATCAGTCGACGCTGTGTTACCTCAATGCTGAATCCGAGCGTTAACAATGCAAAAGTTGCGTATTTTTGTCTGTGCCTTTTCTGTGCCTTATTCAAGAAATTCATTTTGCCTTTTTGGGAGTTGTTGTACTCCTTCATCGCACACTGGACCCGGCCTGCACCCAACATACCAGACGGAAGGGTGTGCTAGTCAGTCTAACAGTTGAGTGCTGAATTCATGGAATTTAACATATCAAGGAAAACTGGGCATGGAGATCTACCCCCTTTATAATCGATTATCTACATAATATTCTCTGGACTATAAACACTGGTGGGAGAGAACAGGCCACAAAGTTATTGTCCATGCACCGTCAAAGATCCCATGCAGAAGACACTGGCATAAAATCACTGCCTTTATTGTCGACAATGACTCCATGTTTCCTTCATAATAAAACACTATTTATTATACACTGTTACCTGTCCTGCACACCTCATATCAGAAGGGAGGATCAGTAGCCCGTCTAACAGTCGTACTGCAAATCATGAACGTTACAATTTTCGGGAACAGGGGGCATGGAGGGTCTTGTGCAAGAATTCCCACTGATACATAAAGGAGGATAAGAGCGGTGGATTTCTTTGTCTGACATGATATGTTTATTATGTACACATGGACAGAGTGACATGGATACATGCACTACTGAGCCACACAAATGGGTCCTCTACTTGTAGCTGGGCTTACATAATCACCCTAGTATATCAACAGATCTGATTAACTGACCTATGTTAATTTTGTAGAGCAGAGGTTCTTTAACCCTCAACAGCTGTAATTCACATATGCATTAAAGACTTAAAATATGTGAATCACTACTGCCATTTGTTGAAATGTCAGGTTGTTTTTTTTTAATGTATTATACTGGAATTGATCAAAGACATTTTTAAGGACAACAAGTTGGCGACATTTCACAGAACACGAAGAGCCACATAAATTGACGACAAACTTTGAACCTGAAAACTGCAATCTCTGAAAACAACAGCTTAGCCTTAGCAAAGATAAGGACATATGTTATTTGGACATAATGGATATGCAATAAGAAAGATGAAAATCGAATCGTGTATATTTTGCGCACAACTATATATAATGAAAGCTCGTGTGAAACACGGGAGAAGAGCATTTCCCCGAATACAGGTGAAACACATAAATTGGTACTCACAGGGTTTAGATCTCCCTAAAATGGGGCACACCCTCTATTAGGTGCGGCAATTTTTTTAAGAATGAGTGAGTGAGTGAGGCATATACCCGTGGAGGATGAGCAATCAGGAATCATCCCTGACAGTAGCGCCTCTGAGAAGGGATTTCTTTGCTAATGGGCGAAACCCAGTGTGAGTCAGTACAAAACTTAATTTTGTGTTTCACCGACCCGCCAACATTGAAAAACTGAATATCAGAATAAAAACAAAATTTCAAATTTCCCCTTTTATTTCTCTACGAAGGTTGGAACATTGATTTCAACCTTTTTTTTCTCATTCCTGATTGTATGACATAAGCTGTTGTATTCTATCTGAAACAATGCGGGCAAATAAAAATAACAGACAACTGGAAGTCAGCGAACTATTGTCGTTGTAAAATGCTGCTAATAGTGAGTGGATAGAATTTAACATCGCTTTCAACCATATTTCAGCTATATCGCGACGAACCAACTAAGCACCACCCAGCCAAGTGAAGTTGCATTCCTGTTACTTCAAAGACGACATCTCTGAGGCAGCATGGAAACAGATAACCTCCATCCACCCTATAAAGCTCTGAGGATAGCACACAAGACACAGACAGGTCGAGATTGAAGACCCGCTTCATTTTTATAGAGATACAGCTCTAAATATCATCCGTAGCTTCCTTCAAATCCAGTGAAGGTGGATATATATCCTTCACTGCGTCACTCATAAAGCGATTATCCACACCGAGAAGATCGTCTATATAGCGTTAATGAGAAGAAACGGGCTTTGAATTGATCGGTTTTTGACAGCGCCTGCATATAGTCATATTCATAAGAGAACAGATAAAAAAGCCAACAGGGGTGCACAATTAGTACCCATTTGAATACCTATATGCCGTTGATATATTGTGTTGCCAAATTTCAAACACATATTTTTGATGAGAAATTCAAGCAACTCTATAAAGAAAGAAACATCCCATGAATGATATCCCCTGTATGTAGTAGAACTAAAAAATGCTTTATGACTTCTGACATTAATGTATCTGCGACCAGTTTTCTTGGACACAGATAGTATTAATGAACTTAGACGGTCAATAAGGCCCTGATAAGGGATTGTTGAATAGAGAGTCGAGACATCCCATGTGGATACAGGGAGAGAGAGCGAGAGTGAGACTTAAGGTTTAGCATCGCGTTCAGCAATATTTCAGCTATATAGCAACTATCAAACACAATTCTAAGTATTGCAGTTAATAACTTAGTAATCCAACACATTAAAACATACACATATATTAAAACTTATGCAACAAACCGAATTCTCTCAAATAACGTAAGATACAGTCTTCTTTCACCCGACTAAAAAGATCTTCTAAAGCAGTGTCTGAACTGTATGTGACCTTAAGCATCCAGTTATTCCGTAAGACATTTTGAGTTTTTCAATATCCACATACATCCAACTTCAGGGTTTTTTAAAGTACATTGTACGGAACATCATTGTCGATCTATTATATGCTAATTACACAATTATGCAGAATGTTTTGTAATTTATGAACTTATTGTGATCTTATTTAGGATATATAAAGTACTTGTGGGTTTTTAATGTAAATGTGATTCCCATGTTCGGTTTTACACGGTCATGAGTCCCGAAACCAGGTTACGTTTTATCTCTGTTAAGCCTATGCTAATGGTCGATCCTTAGACATCGCAGGTTAGTCTGCGATTAATACCATTCATCTTGTAAAACGCGACAGCAGGCAAGTCACTGACATTACGTTTCGAATTGTAACTAATCCGAAGCTCAAGGGGTTGTTTAACCCTATCTGGCCTGTGCGATTTGGGGTGTATCGCAGCCTGGGGGCGGAAAGTGCCCCTATATATTTTCTCTACCACTAAGGCTAGAGCGCTGAAACTTCCCACACCGTATCTTGGGTTCAAGCTCTACCAGAAAATGTAAAAAAATCCAAGATGGCCGCCATAATGAAATCACAGTCGATTTTTCGAAATTTTCATTTTTCAGATTTTCCTCTCGACAAAAATCTAATAAAATAGAGAATAATTAGTTCTGCATAAATAAAATACTTTGAAGGCCTTTTAGGCAAGGAAAATGTGAAGAAATGGAGCGAAAAGATTGAAAAACACGACTTTCGCGGATACCACATAGCCGCCATTTTGAATTTACCCATGATCCTCTGCCTGGGGGTTATTGAAAATAGGCTCAAAATGACCTCAATAAGATAAGCTTAAAAGTCACCAAGTTTCAGCCTCCTCGGTTTTGTCGTTTCGGAGCAGCAGAGAAAAGTTCACTAGGGGAGGCACTTTCCGCCCCACCCCCCCCCCAGGCCAGGTAGGGTTAAGTGCCTTGCAATTTTTGAAAATTACCATCGAGTTTGAATGACATGAAAATCGCGTAGACTTGTCAGCATCATTAAACTTTTTTCCGCTATACGCTTTGATGAGCTCATCAGCGTTGATAATTCAACTTCCCGGATTGTGACTACCCTAACGTCGCTGCATGATTGTGTTAGGTTAACTATACGGAGAAACGCTTCGAAGCATTCGACCATTCCATCGTATGCCCTCTGGTGTCTGCTATGTCAGTTCACATTAGGATTCGATCGTTCCACAGTATGTACGCTGTGTCTCTTTTATTCCAGAGGACGGAATTTCACATGAGAAGTGCAGTTTGCCTTTTCTGTAACACAGATACTTATATCTGAAAATGCCTGTCCATTTCCAAGATTCTCAGATATATTCACAAGATGTGGACTGGTATAGACCATACCTTCAAGACGGTATAGATGAACTGCTATATGCAACTTGTAATATTGTATCAAGAGGGGAGAGTGTATATTGTGTATTCACAATATGATCTATTATCATATATAGAAATAATACTGGAGGCATAGACGCCTATCCCTGATGAGATATTGCATGTTCATCAATTTGTAGATTCTTGAAGACTATCGAGTACGTATGGAGCTCCCTACGGCATAACTATAATATAGTAATTGTGTGACTCGGAAATGTCGATGTGATGAGCATAATCTGATACTATTAGGTTATTATACAGTGTTTTGTACAATATGGGTTTTCATCACAACATGGAAAAGTACAATACCTATCCATATTGTACAAAACACTGTATAATGACTATATATTATACAGGCCGTCGGGTCCCGTGGGGCTTCCGGGGATTTTCCTGGGATGTCGTTGTGCACACCGCAGGTTATGGTAAGAATAGGCCTCAGCTCCTCATAGAGCTTGTCGTAAGAGGCGACTAACTGAGGCACCCGTGGGGTTCCCGGATGTGAAAAAGAATAGGAATAGGCCCCAGCGTCGGGATATGACTGAAATATAGTTGAAAGCGACGTTAAATCATATTCACTCACTCACTCACTCATTCACTTACAGGCCACCGGAATATTAACCTAAAGTATTTGTCATTGATTTTCTATCCATGTTTGAATCAATAATTGTGTTAGATAAAACCATATAACATTAAGATGTTATTAAAACAACAAATCCATTTAGAGCCCGTAAATTTCTAGAATGCAGTGAAATCTGTAATTTAGCAAATATCATGCACATATCATGCAGGATTCATACTCCCTGTAAGCATCACGAGAATGTATACAATAGCCAAGTCTAGGGACAACAATATGTCTAGACTTGAGCCTTTTCAGGTGCACAAAGACTCAGACAATAGCTTCCTATATGACTTGTCACGGCATATTGACTCGGATTGGCCACAATGCGCATGCGCAATTGTAGCAATTTTGCGGCGTGCGCAGGGAGGTGTGTGGAGGTGTTCTGCGCAAGTATGACGTCACTTCCGGTCTGCGTGAATCGGGCATGACCTTGGGGGCATGTATTCCTCCGTGGTGATGCGGTCTGGCGGTGATGCGGTCTGACCCGCGGACAGAAAGTAGTCCCATGTCAACGAAGTGACTTCCAATGTTAATGTATACGGGGAATGCCTAAAAAGAGTATGGGAATAGACGTTTTGTGACCGAGGTGAGTCCCTAGTGGACCGATTGGGTCGAGTTAGGTGTCAAAGTGAAGCGCTCCTCCTGGGCCATCCACTCGGGTACATGTAAAATTAGGATTGGTCCCCAAAACTATAAAAAGCGGAACACGGACTTTACCCCTACAATAGGGAAAAACTCCTATCAACCCTATCCTAAAGGGGTAATATCGGTCCCCCGGGCTTATCGGGGTATGGGTGCATGGTTGGGTGTATGTAAATTTAGGATTTGTCCCGAAACTATAAAAGGCGGAACACGGACTCGTACAATTATATGTATTATACAATATACGGGGAAATGCCTATATGGGGTATGGGGGTAGTCATTATTTTGTTGAATTTTACTATGGGTTGTGTGGTCTTCTTTTTCTCGTCTCGCCAAGACAAACACAATGGGAGGAGTTCCGGAGCTAAGCGGTAAAATTTTTTGAAAAGGACCGGGTAGGTCTGTATTTAGGCCCATATAGCACCGTACTGGCTATGGGATGGGATAGGTCCATCCTGGGAAATTTTTCGTGGGCTTTACTATGGGTTGTTTGGTCTTCTTGTTCTCGTCCCGCCAAGAAAAACACGATGGGAAGGGTCCCGGCGCGAAACGATGAAATATTTTGTAAAGTACCGGGCATGTCTGTATATAGGCCCATATAGCACCATACTGGCTCTGGGATGGGCTTTAATATGTGGGCTTTTTTGTGGGCTTTAATATGGATTGTTTTTCTTGGCTCGCCAAGAAAAACACAATGGGAGGAGTCCCGGAGCTAAGCGGTGAAATGTTTTGAAAAGTACCGGGTAGGTCTGTATATAGGCCCATATAGCCCCATACTGGATAGGTTCATACTGGGTGGACCTTTTGGGGTCTGGGTGAGGCCCTAGTGGTCCTATGGTGTCGTATGAGGTCTTATTGTGAAGCTCTCGTGGAGGAGCACCCGACTGGACTACTGGTTCGTTCGTTTTTAATATTCCGCGCATGCGCAGTCTGGCCGTAGTACAGAAAACAGGCATTTTGGGGGTACGTGGGGGGTGTGTTTGGGGTAGAGATGGACCGTCATGGGTCCCAAGGGGCCGTGGGAGGTATCAAAGTGAAGCTTGTATGGGGTAGAGTCAGCATGGCGTATGTTTTTGCAAGTCGCGGCAATCTGCGCATGTGCAGTTGGTTGTAGTAAGTAAAGTGGCCATTTTGGGGGGTGCGTGGAGGTGTGTTTGGGGTAGAGAGTGACCATCCTTGGTCCGAATGAGTTGAGGGGGATGTCATTTTGTAGCTCTCGGAGTGGAGACCCCGATTTGAGGGATATCCACAGCATCTGTGACGTCATTGGTGACGTCATCAGTAGGAGTATTAGCGAAAGTGATCATTTTGAGGCAGTGAAGGAAGGTATTTGGTGTAGAGATGGACCATCCTTGGTCCGAATGCGTCGTGTGGGATGTTCTTTTGTAGCTCTCGGGGTGTACACCCCGATTTGTGGGACGTCCACAGCATCTGTGACGTCATTGGTGACGTCGTCAGTAGGAGTATTAGTCAAAGTGGGCATTTGGGGGCAGTGCAGGAAGGTATTTGGGGTAGAGATGGACCACCCTTGGTCCGAATGCGTCGCGTGGGGTGTCATTTTGTAGCTCTCGGAGTGTAGACCCCGAGTTGAGGGATGTCCGCGTCATCAGTGACGTTATCAGTACGAGTAGTAGCGAAAGTGGTCATTTTGTGGAAGTGAAGGAAGGTATTTGGTGTAGAGATGGACCACTATTGGTCCGAATGGACCGTGTGGGGTATCCGTGTGAAGCTCTTGTAGATGGAGTGTAAACCCCGATTTGAGGGATGTCCACAGCATCTGTGACGTCATTGGTGACGTCGTCAGTAGGAGTAGTAGCGAAAGTGGGCATTTTGGGGTAGTGAAGGATGGTGTTTGGTGTAGAGATGGATCATCCGCGGTCCGAATGCGTCGTGTGAGGTGTCATCTTGTAGCAACGCCCGCCAACGCCAAGCTTAATGCTTCAACGCCCTGTTGAAATAGCTCAGAAGCTCTGATTTTCTAGATATTCCATGGAATTGTCACTAATTCTTCGAAATGCAGTGACGCCCGTCAACAACCGTCGTTACGCCTTAACACTCTAACATAGCGTCTTGACGCCATGATATAGACCGGAGAGAGAACAACAACAAGGATGACACATGAAAGAACAGCAACAACAAGAAGTTTTTTCATATAGTTTATTCTCCCCAATGTTACATCATACCCACGCTGGGGGAGCCGCGTTGGGTATGTTTACAATTCGAGAAGACTCTTGTCAGAGGCCACCATTTGCATCTATCATAATCGTTCCAGTCCGTTAGATGTATTCTTGTCCAATCAGAATTCTCCATTTCAGAAAGTTCCCTCTTCGGCCATGTTCGCTCTGAACCGGTTGTTCTAATCGTCATCTGGCAGGCCAGGATAAAGTTGAAGCAACATATCCTCAGATAATTGTTTGCGCATTCTGAGTATTTATCAGTGCATGGGTAAATACATTCATCCGATGAGAAGATTCTGTAATTTGGTCGCGAAAACGTGACATTGATCACCCTGTCTACGACCCACTGGGTGTTGGAGCGCTGTTCATAAGCCCATTCCAAAACATCCAATTGGTCCACTTGGTCCAGCATCGTTTCCAGCGACGCCCGGTTGATGATGGTAAACGGTTGGTTGTACACTAGGTTGTTACTGCTCGGGTAAAAGTATCGACCTTGGTCTGTCTCCTTATGCTGCAGCACATAACCAAACGCCAGATTTAATTTGAAGGACGTAGCTTGGTCATTGAAGATGGCTTCCACGTAGCTGCGTAGACGGGCGAGGTCGGTCACTCAGAAATTGTAGATATCTTGAATAGGGCGATGACGGCCGAAACAGTGCCGTATCATGGGCCAATGGCGCCGATAGATGTCACTGACTGGATGGGCGTCCTGTACGAGATCGCTAGGAACATCCACCGCATCTTCCAGAAAATGTTCGTTGTTTTCAGGCGTATGACTGGGAACAGTAATGCTAGGGACCGGCTGGATATCTAGGTTCTTCTGAACTGTGGGTATAGGCGGGCTCTCCGTGATCGCATCACCATTGGCATCCGTCTCCCCCGGCTCATCTTCACTAGGTCCGACCCTCCTGGGTGCCTCTTTAGTGGGAAGTTGTCGCTCATATCATGGTGACGGACCATGAATCAAACGCTGATGCCGTCTTAACCGACCGGATCGTTTCAAGAGTCGACCGCAATCGTTACATTGCACCTTTACGCCCTCGTGGAGTGCCCTCTCATTGCGCAGTAAAGCATCTTCCCGATTAAATGACCGTGCGCAGGTCATAGAAGTATACCGTGCGCCGTTGTGGATGGAGGCCTCGTGCCGTCGCAAATCTTCTGGGCGAGTAAATGGCTTCTGGCAAGTTGTGCAAGATAACATGTCGGCTGTGGATCTGGAAATGATGAATGCCGTAAAAATTCTGGCTCGTATAGCCCAACATAGAAGTACCCGGATGTAGGCGCGGACGCCAGCGACAAGAGCCCGGATGTACAAGAACCCGATGTAAAAGTCCCCGGATGTTCAATTCACTTCGCTCACTGGAAAATCTCCTCTCTCCTCGTGCAAAGATCGCACCCGGCCAGGAGTACACCTTCAAGGCAGGTCAGGCATCGCTGACGATGGTAGCGGAGATCTCCGGGCTCTCCTCTGGTTGAGCTGTAACCCACACTGAAGAAATCATATATCATTTCCATAGTTATGGGCGGGTATCTTTTGGTAACTCTTTTGGGGAATCGAACGAGAACCGGAACCTTTTGGTCAATCTTCAACGACTGCTCGTCTGCCTTGGAATTGGCTGGCTTTTCCATTTGATCGGGTCTGGTACAGGTTGTGAGAAATGTACATCTAACGTGCATGTTTCCGTATTTATAGTTAGAGGGGAGGTGACCGTCGTATCGACCAATCAGAAGCCATCATTCCAGAAAGTGTAATCTTCGTTCAGTGTAACCTAAACGTCTTCGGGCAATCCATGATACTGAAGCTCGAAGCTCTTACTTCTCTCATTCAACACAGGGATTAATCTGCATTGGCTCTTCAATTCGCGGCGGCGAATCGACCTCCATGGGTTCTTCTATTCTCACAGTGTCGAGAGTGGCGAGCGTGATCCGTGTATGACATTTCGGTGACGTCTCAATTGACTGGGATGTTTAAAGACTATATCATAATCCGTACATGTATGCATGGGTACTTCGTGGCGTGCACGTGTGTGACAACGCAAACTGTCCACGTGATGAAAACGCTTCGAGCAAGTTGTGCAAGAGAACATATCTGGAAATGATGAATGCCGTAAAAAGTCTGGCTGTTATAGGCCAAAATAGGAGTATCCGGATGTTCTACAGTCCCCGGATGCTCCAGAATCCCCGGATGTACAAGAACCCGGATGTACCCGGATGTAAAAGTCCCGGATGTAAATATTGCCGGATGTTCACGAATGTTCCACCATCCCGGACTGCTATCAGGCCCAGGTCCAGAAGCTCTCATATCCTGCATGTGAATAGCCAGTCATATTGTGTGTGTGTATGCATGTGTGCGTCTGTGTGTATGCATGCGTGTGTATGTGGGTGTGTGTGTGTGTATGTGGGTGTGTGTGTGTGTGTGTGCGTGTGTGTGTGTACGTGTGTGTACGTGTGTATGTGTGTATGCGTCTGTGCGTATATGTATGTGTGTATATGCGTCTGTGTGTATACGTGTGTGCGCGTGTGCGTGTGTGTGTGCTTGCGTGTGGGTACGCGCGTACACGAATGTATCCTTATCAAGTACTTTAACGTGCAATCTATTCCCTATCAAGTACTTTTTGGAGACCTAATAGTGAAAAAATCTTTTGAAATAATCGAACTCCAACTAAGAATGTCATTTTAAATTTGCAAATTGTCTATAAGAAACGATGTTTTTAAAGAAGTTTCTTCTATAAGAAACGATGTTTCTAAAACAGTTTTTGATTAAAAAAGTGCCTTTTTTGACGAGGTTACTATGCAACATTGTTACGACAAGAGCGTTCGTCAACAACAAAAAACATTGTTGCAACATTGTCGCAAACATTGTTGACGATCGCTACAATGTTGCACCACGATCGCTACAATGTTGCACAATTATATCGACACACCTAATAAGGAACGTATGTGGGCATGGGTGTGTGTGTGTGTGTGCATGCGTTTGTGTGTGTACGCGTGTGCGTGTATGCGTGTACGTGTGTGTGTGTGCGTGTGTGCGTGTGTGCATGTATGTGTGTCTGTGTGCTTGGGTGTGTTTGCATGTGTGTGTATGCGTCTGTGTGTATGCGTGTGAGTGTGTGTATGCAACCACCACCACCACAATCGGGCGTTGACGCCCGTCAACGCCACCACCACCACCACCATCACACACCACCACCACCACACACCACCACACACCACCACCACCACCATCGGGCGTTGACGCCCGACAACGCCACCACCATCACCACCATCACCACCACCACCACCACCACCACCACCACCACCCACAAACACACATCACCACCACCACCACCACCTGGCACACATACCTGGTGCACCCTGTACCCTATAGCTCATAGGGCATAGGGTACACCAGGGTGAGGGTGCACCAGGCATGTTTGCCCGGTGGTGGTGGTTGTGATGGTGTATGGTGGTGGTGGTGGTGGTGGTGACGTTGACGGGCGTCAACGCCCGGTGGTGGTGGCAGTGTGTGTGGTGGTGTGTGGTTGTGGTGTGTGGTGGTGTGTGGTGGTGGTGGTGGTGGTGGTTGCATACACACACCCACACAAGCATACACACAGACTCATACACACACATACACGCATACACACACACGCACATGCACGTACACGCACACACACACACACACATACATACATACACGAACACGCGTACACACACACGCAAGCACACACAATCGTACACACACGCAAGCACACACACACGCACACAGTCGTACACACACACACGCATACAAACACATACACACAGACACATACACACAGACACACACACACAGATGCATACACACACATACACACGTACACACACACACACACACGCACCCAGATGCATACAAACAGACGCACACATGCATACACACACACACACACACATTATTCACATGCAGGACATGAGAGCTTCTGGACCTGGGCCTGATAGAAGTCCGGGATGGTGGAACATTCGTGAACATCCGGGCACTTTTACATCCGGGACTTTTACATCAAGGTACATCCGGGTTCTTGTACATCCGAGGATTGTGGAGCATCCGGGGACTGTAGAGCATCCGGGTACTCCTATGTTGGCCTATAAGAGCCAGATTTTTTACGGCATTCATCATTTCCAGATTTACAGCCGATATGTTCTCTTGCACAACTTGCTCGAAGCGCTTTCATCGCCTGGACAGTTTGCGTTGTCACAGACGTGCACGCCACGAAGTACCCATGCATACATGTGCGGATTGTGATATAGGCTTTTAGCATCCCAGTAAATGGAGTCGTCACCGAAATGTCATACACGGATCACGCTCGCCACTCTCGAGACCGGATATTTCAGTTTCTATGGGAATGCATCTGAGAATAGAAGAACCCATGGATGTCGATTCACCGCCGCGAATTGAAGAGCCAATGGAGATAGATCTCAGTGTTGAATGAGAGAAGTAAGAGCTTCGAGCTTCAGTATCATAGATTGCCCGAAGACGCTTAGGTCACACTGAACGAAGATTAAACTGTCTGTAATGATGGCTTCTGATTGGTCGATAGGACGGTCACCTCCCCTCTAACTATAAATACGGAAACACGCATGTTAGATGTACATTTCTCACAACCTGTACCAGACCCGATCAAATGGAAAAGCCAGCCAATTCCAAGGCAGATGAGCAATCGTTGAAGATTGACGAAAAGGTGCCGATTCCCGCTCGACTCCCCAAAAGAGTTACCAAAAGATACCCGCCATAACTATGGAAATGATAGATGATTTTTTCAGTGTGGGTTACAGCTCAACCAGGGGCGAGCCCGGTGATCTCCGCTACCATCGTCAGCGATGCCTGACCTGCCTTGAAGGTGTACCCTTGGCCGGGTGTGATCTTTGCACGAGGAGAGAGGTGGGCGAAGTGAATTGAACATCAGGGCACTTTTACTTCCGGGGACTTTTACATCCGGGTACATCCGGGTTCTTGTACATCCGGGTTCTTGTCGCTGACGTCCGCACCTACATCCGGGTACTTCTATGTTGGGCTATAACAGCCAGAATTTTTACGGCATTCATCATTTCCAGATCCACAGCCGACATGTTATCTTGCACAACTTGCCAGAAGCCATTTACTCGCCCAGAAGATTTGCGACGGCACGATGCCTCCATCCACAACGGTATACTTGTATAACCTGCGCACGGTCATTTAATCGGGAAGATGCTTTACTGCGCAATGAGAGGGCATTCCACGCGGGCGCAAAGATACAATGTAACGATTGCGGTCGACTCTTCAAACGATCCAGTCGGTTAAGACGGCATCAGCGTTTGATTCATGGTCCGTCACCACGATATGAGAGTCAACTTCCCACTAAAGAGACACCCAGGAGGGTCGGACCTAGTGAAGATGAGCCCGGGGAGACGAATGGCACTGGTGATGCGATCACGGAGAGCCCGCCTATACCCACAGTTCAGAAGAACCTAGATATCCAGCCGGTCCCTAGCATTACTGTTCCCAGTCATACGCCTGAAAACAACGAACATTTTCTGGAAGATGCGGTGGATGTTCCTAGCGATCTCGTACAGGACGCCCATCCAGTGAGTATCATCTATCGGCTCCACGAGAGCTTCACAATAAGACAATAAGACCTCATACGACACGATAGGGCTAATAGGGGCTCACCGAGACCCCAAAACGTCCACCCAGTATGGACCTATCCCCCCATAACCAGTATGGGGCTATAGGGGCCTATATAGAGATCTACCCGGTACTTTTAAAGATATTCGTGTTTTTCTTGGCGAGACGAGAAAAACAAGACCAAACAACCCATAGTAAAGCCCACGAAAAATTTCCCAGGATGGACCTATCCCCCCGAAGCCAGTATGGAGCTATATACAGACCTACCCGGTACTTTTCAAAAAAATTCACCGCTTAGCTCCGGGACCCCTCCCATCGTGTTTTTCTTGCCGAGACGAGAAAAACAAGACCACACAACCCATAGTAAAATGCAAAAAAAAAATGACTACCCCCATACCCCATATAGGCATTTCCCCGTATATTGTATAATACACATAATTGTACGAGTCTGTGTTCCGCTTGTTATAGTTTCGGGACAAATCCTAAATTTACATACACCCACCCATGCACCCAGATCCCGATAAGCCCGGGGGACCGATATTACCCCTTTGGGATAGGGTTGATAGGAGTTTTTCCCTATTGTAGGGGTAAAGTCCGTGTTCCGCTTTTTATAGTTTCGGGGACAAATCCTGATTTTACATGCACCTACCCATGATTGGATGGCCCAGGAGGAGCACTTCACTTTGACACCTCATTCGACCTAATCGGTCCACCACGGACCCACCTCGGTCACAAAATGTCTATTCTCATACTCTTTTTAGGCATTCCCCGTATACATTAGCATAGGAAGTCACTTCGTTTACATGGGACTAATTTCTGTCCGCGGAGGCAGACCGCATCACCGCCAGACCGCATCACCACGGAGGAATACATGCCCCCAAGGTCACGCCCGATTCACGCAGACCGGAAGTGACGTCATACCTGCGCAGAACACCTCCACACACCTCCATGCGCACGCCGCAAAATTGCCACAATCGCGTATGCGCAGTGTGGCCAATCCGAGTTAATATGCCGTGACTATACTTCTTACAGGAACATATACCCTTATCAGTCTCTACTTTCCGGACTTCATTTGAGACAAGTTGACTGACTGGGTAATTTCACTTTGGAATTAAATTGATATAAATATTAAAGTCTCTTCCAAAGATGATCAAGCGAGAAAATGGAAGGTTTTCAACTCCTGTAGCTGTATTTTGGCGTTATAACAAAAGAGTTACCTCCTTTAGAAAGCGTACAATAATAAATACGGCATTTTGGGATCCAATATGACTTTGGGTACTGCGCGGACACGTGGTGCGTGAACCGAAAAGACATAGCTGTATAATAAAAGCACGAGAGACGTGTTTATGGAAGGTTTTATTTCCAACTCAAGTTTATAACTTGGTTGGCTGATACGATTTTGAAAAAAAAATGTTTTCCTGTGGTCGCCAATTCGAAACCTGAGATGGCCGGTAATGCCCTCCCGGGAATGCACAAATTTATTGTGGAACTATATTAACATCCTAGTTTGCGAGTGGTGATTGTAATAAATGTAATAAATATACATATGAACTAAAGTAAGGCTTAGATGACGGCAATCTTGGAAACACCATAGCTATTAAGACATGTTCGTCATGATACATGTATATCCCTAAATAACAGTATCAAAACGAATAATGTATATATATTGTGCGGTTAATGAGCTGTTGACTGATATCGCCTTCAGATGGCACCCATCTTGAAATCCAAGATGGCCGTCGTGGACATTTGACTTGTCTAATATTGATATGGGATTTTCTATCAATATTCTGACAAATGACCTACGCAAATATTTCCAAATTAATAAAATAGTGCAGGATTCTAGACGATATTATGGGTTTTTGACGGCCATTTTGAAAAAAAAAATCGCCGCCGTGGCCTACATAGGAAAAGTTCGCGGTGGCTCCATATCAAGGAATGCTTCCCAGATCACGATGTACCCCGATGCCAAATTTCATGCTTTTATGCACAAAGGCAAAAAAATGTTCACATATTGACTGGACAAAATGTAACACACCATCGTAATTACCAACGTAGAATTCCATGTCTAGCACGACTGGCGTTAAGTAACCCAATACACCAAATTAAACTGATGTTACATAGGTCATGTCCGATCTGAGTGACTATAACTGAACACCGATCATTGAGTGGATATGAATACACCATTAATGCATCATAAGATTAAAGCGCGATGAAACGTTACCAGGACCCAGGGTTGTAAATTCTGCGCACCCGCCGCTACCGCCCTGATTGTCTCAGAAAATGGACGGTTATAAATATACGTAACGTCAGTAATCTAGCATGCAACCGTACAGGCATATAACTGGCAGACAATCACAATGGGCGTTAAGTAACCAGGAACGACTGGGGGTGAATTCGCTAGGAAGAGTCCGCAAGAAAACTGAAATAAGGGATAATCAAATAATTACAGCATCCGTGACAAAACGAACGAATCGACATGGAACTTACCTCAAGATGCCTGTTCGACCATGCAGAACGGAGTTGGTCGCGTCTGTTCAAATAAATACCTGGTCAACTTGACCTTATCAATCTGGCCGTGTCAAGACGATTTTATTGACCCACATGTACTTTTATCTTATCTTTATAATGGAACAGTCTCGATTTAGGACAAAGTTGTACCCTCGAACCCGAAACATTCGTTTTCCAACACTATTTCATTTCACCAACAGGTTTTTCTAACAATAAAAGTCGTTTGATCCTCCATGCC